>WOGP01003926.1:0-16855 GCA_015342065.1 Leptinotarsa undecemlineata | reverse complement strand
TGTATGTATATGCCCATTCACACCAAATTTGTATCTCGAAACAAGTATTCACTTACTTATCGAGCATCTCGTTATTTATTTGAAAACTTTCAATTTGCACTTCTCATTTGTACTTGTATTTAGATCTTAAATAAATAACATATTATTATTATCATTTTTATTATGAGAAATTTTGTCACTGCAGCCGTAAGAGCCAAAAAAAAAACCTATTTAAAGTATAATTTTGATAAACTCTATCGAATACAGATATGACATTTTTTTGTTAATAAGAATTTTTTTTATTTCACAGTTTGTATTATTATTAAATTTTTTTTCATTTTATTCCATTTTTTTGGTTTTTGCTTGTATGTTAATTCTTTTCAATTTAATTTTTTTGTTCGATAAAATTGTAATTGTTTGGTTATTCTTTTTTAATTTTTCACAGATTCTTTCAGGGATTTCTGTTTTTCCGTTAATTCCGTTAATTTCAAATCAATTAATATTATTTTAGACAGTGGAAGTACGAACTGATAAAATGTATTCCAATATGATGAAATTGACCTACACTTGATAAAATTCCATGATAATAAACATTTTGTACAATGAGATTTTCACTAAACAATAAGAGAATAACAAAATTCAATGAGAATAGCTTCAGTGGCGAATTTGTAATTAGATTTTCTCAGTAAAAATTTTCGAAAAATAAGAGTATTTCAATCCTCTAAAAAAATTTATAAATAAATGAAAATGATATATTTGTTTTGAAGATTTTTACATGTTCGTCAATATCCAAAACTACGGATATTTAACTGATGTATCTCCCTGCACTGACACTTCTGACAATAAAAAATTCGTAAGTTATATTCGTTCCATTGTGCCTACACCTATCATCAGAGGAACTCTGTGATTCAGGGAATACAAAACAATTTCAAAGGAGAGCATTGTGTTTGGATATATGCTGAGTTAACATGATTTACCTGATAATTGAATCGAATCTTACTGTTCGTATTGTTTGGTAAACGTTACTTCCCACGGTCATTTGTTTTGCATATCGTGCTAATATGTCTTGGGTCTGGAAAGGGTCTACGCTGGGTTACTGCTTGGAAAACACATTGTTAGTAAAAGAAAATTCAGGGCCGGCATTAACTTAAACGAATCAATCTATGCAACCTACGGAATTTATCGAGGGCTGAAATCGAAAACATTTCTCTCGACTCCTGTTTCATCGAATTAATTGAAATCATAAGTGAGTGTGTTGATGGTACACTTGCAACGATCTAGAAAAAAAACTAGAAAGCATTTTCCAATATCGAAATTATTTTTTCAGTAGTAATATCCAAGTACATGGATTCTAAAAATCCATTTACTCAGTATGTCGAATCCGCTTCACTGTTCTGCTTGAAAATTTATATTTTCTGTATTACTGAATATTGCAAACACATTTGAAAGTAATCTAAAACAATTTCTTCATAATTGAATGAGTTGCAAGAAGATAGTTAGCTGTGGTATGAAGTGAAAGTCACTTATTTCTAATTTTTCTGACCACATTTATCAGGAGCTATAATAACCAAATCATTATGAGTACACATTTCAATTAATATTTTCTTTTCATCGAAATATTCTTTCCTCAGTCCTCATTTCTCAAAAGATAGTGATAGCTGAAATTCAATATGTCCGCAATGATCTACTCAATGTCATTATTCTGAAGGTAATGGATGAATATATTCCTTGTTAGGAATCACACGTTAAAAAGTAAGACCTCGTTAATCCTTATCTCGCACAAGTTTCCACTTCTGAAGGCTGCGACAGCTGGTTAAAGCAAACATAGATTTTTTTAAATTGTGGATCAAAAATATTAAAATTGCCGAGGTGGACTGCTTTTCTTCTGGAATTGTATTACTTTATGATGAGTTGATACTCAATATAAACTTCAAATTGAAGCTGAAAACTCAAAAATTTAAATTGTAAGAACTGAACAAAAAAGTTTTCAAAGATTTAAGTGTTGAAGGAATTAAAATGTAGGTTTTCTGTGCTTCATTCAAAATTATTGACTTTTTGTGGATGTATAATTGATCCTTTATGTACAGATTTGTAGGATTGATTGAAATTAAATATATTTTGTATATGCAGGGTGTTTTCTAACTACGGTACGAAACTTCAGAGGGTAATTCAAGAGTCGAGAGGATGAAGGAGGTAACTGACAAAATATTGAAATGAAGAAAACTCAATTTGAATGTATAAAAACCGTTTTTGTTTGTACCCGTTTGATGATTTTATGTTTCTGTTGAAACTTTGCCTGTTCTCGGGCTATGATGAACTATTTTCTCTAACATTAGTTAAAATTTAATAACATTTACAAAAAAACATAAAATTTTGAAAAAAAGGTGCAGTTACCTTTTTCATCCATTGAGTATTTTCACACGAAACAGATCAGCTTTGATTGGAAAAGGGGGTATTTATACTAAAGGTGTTCCAGGTGAAGTTTATTATAATATTAGAAAAAAAAACATGGGTGGTATGATCCATATTTACAGACACGTATCCACTTTAATCAGTCTCAAAATGGAACGGTTTCAATTAGTATGATTTTCCACAAAAAACTAAATTTAACTTAGAGGCTAAATCAAAAAATTGTTTTTGTTGTTGTATTGACGCATATCTGTGATGTCTTGATTGGCTTATTATAGTTCGATAATCGTTAGATAAATATGTTTTCATGGCGACGTTAAACTTTTTCAATGCACCCAAAATCGCGATCTGAAACTAAATAACTGTGGCCCAATTCAGGAAATGTATTGTCAATAATTTTCATTGTGCCCCTTAATATTAGGTACTTGTATAAATATATCATTCAAAAGTTTTTATTTTGACCTGTACACAATTCAGTGCACAACATTACAATATTTTATTTTAAAACAAGGATCTTTATTTTCTTTCAAACACTTTTCTTGATAGAATTTGTACATCTTTGTTTCTTGAATAGTGATACTTTGTTGCTGGAAATAATTGGATATGTTGCATCTCATATTGTTATATATCATCTGGTATATTATGAGGCCGATTATAATGTTTAGCTCGTTAATTGTGTGCATGTAAACCTCCTTTAATGCTTTGTGAAGATATTCTACCTTTTTTTGCCAATTTGATACAAAGAAAAGAATGCTCTTTTGAATAATGTCACCTCTGTATTAATAATGATTACTTTATATATTATAGAGGCAGATTTGTGACGAGGAGCATTTTACTGGGGCCTTCTAGGTACTTTACAAGGGATACCTACTTTTAAAAATTATTATGTTTTAATATGTTTTCTCTGGGGTCAATTTATCACTACATTTTTTTTGCAGTTATTTTCACAAAGCGTTTCAGAATTCACAGTCTTCTTTGGTTTAATTTTTCCTTTTTGATCACTTTGCTATTGCTGTAATATTTTTGTTCCAGAAATTTGTTCATTGTGTTTCTTTCTTGTTCTTTGTTCGTCCAGTTTGAACACTTTTGCCTTTTTTGATTATTTTCATTTGTTAGATCTTTATTTTTATTTTTAGTTGCAGCTACATCGCTTTGAATTAAATTGATGGTACTATTTATACTTTCGAATTCTAACGTCTCTACCATTTTTGGTGTTTGATATTCACCTGTATCAAAAGAGTCATAAGACAAGTTATCAGAAATAAATCCATCATCTCCAGAGTCTGCTTGATAAGGTTCATTTTCGGAATCAGCGAGATAGTCTGCAATTAAGAAAGCAAAATTCTTGCCTTTGGGCTTTATGTGACAGGAACTTGATGGGCTATAAGAAACACAAAACAAGGCAATATAAAAAAACATATGGCTGAAGGTATTCATATTGATAATATCCAGACATTATTGATTCCCTTGATGAAAGTTATTACACTTAGATAATATTACACTACTTTCAAAAACTTACCTTTTTGTTCTGTAAAATCACTCTGTTCTTCATCTAAGCTTTTCAACGAATTTTTGGTAAACCATTGAATTCCCATTTTCACCAATATAATTATCACAATATCAGTTGACCTAAATATTTCTATTGCTTTGTGCAGAATCAATTTATTTTTCGATAACAAGGTAATCAGTATTGAAGAAAAGCGATTTTATTATCAAATCAAAATTAAAAGAAAACACACTTGCACTGTTTGACGTTTAACTACTGACCCGATATTTTAGTAGATAAAGAAGACAAGTGTGAGTAAAGCTGTGACACCTAATGGATAAAGAAGGTATCTACTAGTTTCAGTGAATAAAAGGGGCAAGTGCGTTAGATACCTCTTTCATTCATACACTTGTGTTAGAAAATATGCACATACCTCCTTTTTGACGTACAAATTGTCTTAATATTTTATATTTTCGCTGCAAAGTTAAAGTTAAGTGACAAATTATCACTTACCCGTTTTATCTATAGAGATGAGTCGATTTTTGATGAAAAGTTACTCACCTCTTTTATCCTTTATATGAAATATCCTTACAAAGATATGGTTAAAATTTGCTACAGCTATTGGAAGTGATTACGCGTTCATTTAGCTCTATCTGAATTGAAATTATTATGTCCAGTGGAGTCTCAGCCAACAATATTGGAAAATAAATTACGCCACTGACTTGTTGTAGTTCTTTTCAGATTATACAGCTGAAAATACAAGTTTCTTTGTCACCTGATTTTCTTCATATCCAGCTCCGTTTTCGAGAAAAAGAAATTGCAGCCACTTTGCATATCATGAACACGTGCTTTGGAGATCAGCTGACACTGATAGTGTTTTCATAACAGTGACAGTCAGATTTGTCAACCTACAGTGATTCCATCATGAATGATTTTACTAATGCTGACATGGCTGATATACATTTACATATACATTTATGGATTAGTAAATGGAAATGCGGAAGAAGCACGTATAATTTACCAGGACAGATATCTCAACAAAATAATTCCATGCGCTAAAACATTTGAAACGCTGAATTATGTGAAACTGGAAGTTTTAATAAAAATGCAGGTGATAAAAGATCATCAACTCCAACAACCCCTGAACTAGAAGAAGCTATACTTATGCGATAAAAGCAGTGTAGTCGTGTAGTCTAGGATAATTGCATTGAAAGAGCCAGTCTATACACAGAAAAAGTATTTTTTTCACAGAAGATCATAGGTTGCTTTAAAATTTTCATCTCTATCGGAGAAATTCATGCCAACAGCGCCATGTTCCACAAGAGAAACACAATATTTTTAACGATGGTCTACTGCGCCAAAAGGAAGAAAAGACCATAAAAAGAGAAGAAGAAAAAATTTTTTAACGAAGAAATCAAATCTCTTGGCCTTTCAACGACATCATTCGTTTGAGTATATTATTGCGAAGAGAATCAAGAGAATATATCATCTCAAAATCTACCGCCTATTCAAAGAGAAAAATAAACTGTTTCAAATGGAGCAGAATCAACTTGATCTGAACACATATTGTTTGTTCGAATTCAAAACTGTATCCCTTCAAATAACTCAATTCGTTTATAACAAGAGTTTTGTGAATCTATACACAAAACTGTATTGTGATCGACTAAACATAACAGGAATTTAGTATAGAATGAACATGAACAGGATTTCTTTAAAAAAGTATTTCATTCACTTCAGTTGGAAAAAAACTGTTTTATTTTAACATAGATATTATTGAAAAGAATTTAAATTTGGTATTATGAGAAACTAACAATGTAGAACGGTATTCGCGAACGCGCCAGTATGGTTTGGAAAGTTACGTTGGTGTGTTGTGATTTTAAGGAGGGAGTGTTTTATGTGTCTGTGTAGTGCAATTTTTTTCCAATTATTTTGTATCTACCATAATGGAACAGATTTCACACGACTGGGGTCTTACACAGTTGGAAGATATTTTCATGGGTGAGTATTATAATTGGATAAAATTGATGTGTTTGGGTTACTTGAGAAAGAAATACCTAGTACCAAAGAGAAAATGGTGAACTTTAACTGCAACTCTTAATTTTGCCCTCATTTTGTGAAAACTATATCAATGCTTCACAAATGCATTATTACATTTTCCGAGCTCTGCAAGTGTATATTAATTTGAACTGAAAAATCATCCACGTTGATTCAAATTTGCCAATCTCTTGTTTTGAACATATCATTTACCTTGTTTTGAATAAGTGCATTTTGTCTAAATGAAATTTGATTTTCTATTAGACTGAAATCATTTTTCATTGAACGAGAGAGGTACGTATAGTTTCGACGATAAATTATAATACAAAAATTACCAAGTTAGGCACCAGTAGATATAAAAAACACCTATATATGACAGCCACTTTCTGATTTCAACTTGTAAATGTTTGTTGATTTCCGTAATGTTTTAATTCATTGGGAACATTCATTGAAAACAGTGAATGTTTTAAGTCAAATAGCGAATCACATACCTTTAAGTATGTTTATCATGACCATGAGTGAAATTTTTCCAATGAAACATTTTATATTTTTCATTGATCCTCTGATAATACTCGCACAACACTTTGAATTCATAAAAAGGTGCCAAAATGATTATTTTGAAAGGCAATTTTTCTGTAGAGACTTCTTTGCACCTCAAAGGGATTTGAGGTACGTCTTTTAAATTGACTATGTTTTTCCGATAAAGGAATGTTTAATCACCTTTTAACTTGATAGTAGTCGTATGTTAAACAATAAGACCTCAGACAAGTTAAAAATTTTGAGGGTTGTCGTTCATATGTGGACAACAATTGGGTTGGTTAACAGAAAAAACCCACTCATACAGTTTTTTATAAAAAAAAATTGTTTTCATCAAGTGGCAGCTGTTTTCCTAGTGTTGCCTTTCTAGATATTTGAAATACTGGCCAACGCTGATGTGCTGATTTCTTTTATCGTTTCAGAATCCAAGTGATGTTCCGGCAAATGTGGATAAACAAAAGCAGAATGCAGAACTTGATAGACGATAGTGACTTTTTTTAATGTCATTTACTAGAATGGCAATTAGTTTCAAAAACTTTATTTGTGTAAAATTACTGATAAATTACTTCATTTTCTTATCTGAGTTGTGATGTTTATAGACTTCGATTTAATTTTTTTTTGTTAATTTGCAATCTGTCAAGAATATGACACTTTTTATGATGTATGTTTTCGGATTGAATATTTATCTCTGTTATTTGTATAACTGAATGATCTCTCAATAGTGTGCGGATGGAATATGACATTTAAGCAAAGAATAGCAAAGACAATTTAATTGTCTATTACATTTTATTTTTCATCATATGCTTTTTCAGGATAATATTTATGATTTGCATTTGCTTCAAATAAACCATTTATAATATATAATGTATTATTCAATTTCTTTCCTTACCACTTATAGCTGTTCATATTACAGATGAGATAATTTAGATTCGAGTAACTAAATACCTCTATATGAGAGAGACAGTTTATAAACAGAAGCATAAGTTTATCTTTGATGAAGTAAACGAGTTCATTTGATTTATTCAGAAAGAGCGTTTCAATGAATAATGCTTCTCTTCAAAGGAAAACAAATTTTTCTACGGAGATATTCAAATAGGGTTAATATGCAAAGCTAATATATCATTTTTTCAAAACCCAAAAAAGTTTTGCTTCGAGTTTAATTTTGCTCACACTAAAGAATGCATACTTACTTCTCTTGAGCTAATGTGCTGATTTCTATTGAAATGTATGCACAATCTTAGTGGAATATTTTTTTTACTTGAAAGAAGCATTTATTCAGTCCATTTGAATTAATAATTCAAATTCAACTTGAGAGAACACATTTTTCAGTTTATAAAAATATTTCTTCATGAATATAGGAGAGCATGATTTCTTTAAATCGAGATAATGTTCTTTACTTTGAGATTTTTATTTTTACTGTGTACCCATATCAAATATATCGGGTCCAAGCTTTATTGCCTCTGAAATTTTTCACGAGATGATATTATGAAGATTCACAATAACCATTTTTGGGCCGATGCAAATCCCCTCGTTATTATGGAAAGTAATTTTTTTAATTTCGGTATTTATTTAATGTTGTCTATAGATAGTTCTTAGAAGTGATTTTTTTTCTCGAAAATGAAGCTTGACATGAAGAAAACACAAGCAACAAAAAAGTTGTATTTCCAGTTGCCTAATCTGAAAAGATACAGAACTACAAAAAAGTCAGTAGCTTCTTTTTTTCTCAATATAGTTGGCTGTGGGGTCCACTGAGACGCCACTGGACCTGATGATTTCAATTTATGAGTTTAATCAGTTCGGACTTCCATTGTCTGATATTATATAAAATGACGGCTTCTGTTCCTTTCGAGGCTCCAGCTGTCTTTTAGCCAAAGTCTGTTCCACCATTGCTTTGCAGTATCTATTTCGTTGATGGTGGAACAGACTTCGGATACAAGACAGAAAGAGCTCCGAAAGGAAGAGAAGCCGTCACAACCAGTGTATGCACATCCATACATCAGAGGATTATCGGAAAAGATACGAAAAATTAGATCGAAGTATAACATCAGAACCTGCTCCAGATCTGGAAACACTATCTGAAGCAGCTTCACGGAAACCAGGCCACCAAACGAGAACTGCGATTCCAAGAATTGCATTTTCCGGATACCCTGTGAGTACGAAAAATCCTATATCGGTAAAACTAAGAGGTCATTGAATATTCGCATTGCCGAGCACAAGAAACCCACATAGCGACGGGAAACCAGAACATCTAATAATACCACGCTGGGATCATACACAAAGAGGAACATTACTTTAGGAGCAAATTCAAAGAAGCCGCATACATGTTATCTAAAAATGTATTCAGCCAATCTAGCGTAGAGATACACAACATATTAAAACCCGTAAACAAGCCAAAAATGGCCCACTCTCGCTAAACGGTCATTTCCCACTAAACCGGTGAAGCCGAAAAACGAAAGTACTTGAATGACCCATAAATAGTCAACTTACGGGGAGTCAGTCCAGTCATCATCCGAAGACGATTGTGGATACTACCAATCGAAACGTCGTGAAGTAACTTGGCTTAGAATCCTTCGATTTTTCAATTTTATTTTTTGTTCAATTTGTTCCATTTTCTTTTCTGGTTTTTTGCTTGATTTAATTGTTTTTTCAGCTATTTTTTCTTCTTTAATTCTCAGGGATTAAAAATCATTTTATATAATATCAGACAATGGAATTCCGAACTAATAAAATTCATCATGAAACATTGTCAGTCACTTTCAAACAAAGAATTCAATCTAGTTCATTATTTCGTATAAGTGTAGCAAATTTCAATCAAATCGGTGTAAGGCAATTAACGATATTCAATAAATACGGTTTTTTTCAACTTAAGAAACGAAGCAACTCCGGACATATGTTCAAATATTTTTTTCAATTACCTAATGAATCAACCTCCGAATATTCGTACCGTAATTAGGAGTCACTCTGTTTTTTGCAAGTTTTGTCAATCTATTGCAAAAAAAATTCTGGATACATGAGTATCAGTCTTATATCCTTTTCTCTTGTCTCATTAATAATCAAGTAATAGTTACTGAGAATCACGTTGAACAATTGCTGTTTTTGAAAAAATTAACAATTATATTCAGCGAACAAAAATGGAAATCATTTCTAACTAATCATTTCAATAATCAAACTAGATGGAACTTTTATATAGGCAACTTTGTCGTATAATACGTCATGAAAATCACGTATGAAGTTCTTCAAAGCGAATCACTGATGTCTCTCTTTTCTTTGTACTCAGCTCATTTTTTATGAATAGAACTATTGCAGAACATTTCATCAAATCTGTACCTTTTGCTATCGTATCGAAGAATCTTTCCGCGTCCCTCAGTTGCGGCAAATGGACATTCTCCAATGTATGACCATCAGTTTCCTCAAAACCCCATACGATTAGGAAAAATGTTATTTGAAATGGCTAACCCAAAAACCATTGAAGGTTATCCTTAATTCATCCAGTGGAGTCCAATGTCTAATGGACCCATTACTTGGTTCAATAGTTTTTGGGTTAACCAGTTCAAATAGCATTCCTCTTAATCGTGTGGGGTTTTGAGGTAACTGATAGTCATACATTTCTTCAAATGTTCATTGTTCATTGTAATCTTTTTCAAATGTTGCCATGAATGACAAACGGATGATTTGTTATAAATTTCGACATTTCAATATTATTTTCAATATGATTGTAGCCTCACCGATTTGTTCAGGAGTTTGCATTGCAGTTTGCATCCCAAGTTGTACGTTCGTCGTACTTCCCCTGGCAGCAAGGAGGCCTTGGAGTATCTCTATGGCAGAATGGTACTAGATGAAGCCTGTGAAGTCGTTAGTAGTCCAAATCCTTTTTTCTGCATGGTTCACGACCATATGAGAATAGGAAATGAAGCATTTCTCTTTACGGTAGCTGCCCGAGTAGCTGGTCAACCCGGTTTAGTTTTCGACACTGAACAGCGTGATCACAACTTTGTAATCATATTTGAACCCGTTGCCGCAGAAATCACTTCACTTCTGCCAATGCACGGAGTCTTCTCCAATAACATTGCCTGAAGGGTTCATCATGGAGCGCCAGTATGGTGTCTTCAACATCTCTGTCTACCGCAGTCGCTTAATGGGTGAAGAGTTTCCGACACATGTGCAGGGCCAGCCGCGAGGCTTCTGAGACCTAATACACCTGCTGTCAGAATATCCAGCACATGCAATCTCGGCCTATATTCATCGATATGACGCAACCCCCAGAGTGACTACATCAGGATCATACAAGCTTATGAGCCTGATGTAGTCCTATTTGACCATCATAGCATAAATATATTTTTTGTAGAGTTTTCAGCTCCTGGCGAGACAAATATCGTTCGAAGGGAAGAGGAGAAACAGTTAAAATATCAAGATTTTCTCTTCGAACTCCGCAGACTCTGTCCATACCACTCTGTCAAGATAGTTGTTCTGATTCTTGAAGTTTTTGGTGGAATGATGCACTCTCCACTCTTGAATCCCACCAGGGCAAACTTAGGTTGAAAAAAATTATTATAATAATGTTGAATTGTATATGTAAATGAATAATACAAACGACATAACACATACAAATAAATAGAAAAATCATAAAAGTTAGACTGCTTGTATGTGATATGATATAGTGAATATCCGAGTAAGCTCATATGTAGGTAACCAGGAGGCAAATTGGTCCCTTTCTTTCAATTTTTTCAACATTTATTTAGAATTTATGATTGAACTGAACATATTGCGTTTCATCTTGAGAATACAGTTAGTGGAACGATTTATGTATTTTTCAATATTCTGAGTCACTTAAGGTACGTACTTGTATACCAAATAATTGGCATTTCGCTGTCCGATTGTTTTCTCACATCGCGATAGGAATATAGCAAAATTTTTTCGCGTATTTTGAACTTGTAATATAATGTTTCCATTTTTTATGAATAATAGTATTTTCATACAGAATACTTGTCTGATATTCGTGATTTGGGCTTCTTTGTGACAGAGATCGCTACAGTTATCATGTGTTTTGACAAACATTAGTTTCAGGATCCATTTTTGAATTACATTTACCCTTTATACAAAACAATCACTAATATCCATCTATCTAAAAATTCTGTGAGAAAGTCGGCACTCTATTAGCGAGAAATAGCTTATTTTTAATTTTCTGTTGTCCAAAAAATCTTTAAGATATCTAAATTCCAGAAGAAAACACCTTGATGCAGTAATCTGCCGATTATGTAAATGGTTAACATGAATAACAGTCAATTAATTGAATTAAAAACCATTTTGAAATTTCAAGAAAATCATCTTTAACGATTTGTTTCATTTTTTGTTGAGTTGAATAAGTATATAAAATGGCAGTATCATCGGCGAAACTAATTGTTTGTTCAGTGGTATTTAGCAAAAGCAAACTAATCGCGTAAATAGTAGAGAGAAGTGGCTCCAGTACAGTACCTTGCGGAAGACCATATGTCACAGTTCTGGGCACTTTCATAAAATACTCTAGTCGCTCTCTGATTGATAATTAGACAGAAAGTCCTATGTTTTTCCGCTGATGCCATAATTGTTTAGTTTCCTCAAAAGAGTTTTTGTTCTATACTGTGTCAAAACCTCTGGGAAGTTTTTTATCTGACTGGTTTGGCCGTTACTTGATGAAGACCTATACTAATTTCAATAACTACACCTAACCTCACTTGACAAAGCTACTGTGCTAGCGAAACATGTATTTTTCAAATGAAGTTTGTGTAGATCAAATCGTGAGGTTTGGTTTTTGAAATCTCCAAGGAGGTTTATGAATATACCAAGTATCGATACTTTTCCATCCAAAGTAGTATAAACGGTTGAATTTATTTCCATCGGATGCCATAATTATTTAGTTTTCTCAAGAGATTTTTGTGACATACGATGGCAAAAGCTCTGGAAAAATCTATGAATATAAGAAGTATGGGTATTTTTCTAAAACAGTTGAAGAATTCAGTTGATGAATGGCGTCCTCGATAGACCTGCCTCCTCTAAAGCAACACTGATAGTCTGACAATAGTTATTCAATTTATTCCTAAAACTATTCAGTGATTTGTAATAATCCTCACAAATCTTCAAAATACTGGAAAGTAAGGAAACTGGTCTATAACTCCATATCTTTGATTTTTTTTTCCCCATTTTTAAGAATTGGTTTCATTATTCCATTTTTCTAAACTTTTGAAAAGCACCCAGAGAAACATTTGTTACATACGAATGTTAGTTGGAAGCCTATGTCATTGGCTACTTCTATTGAAGTTTCTGATCTGAGACTTTCGAAACAAATACTACATGGACTGAAAAGTCTTCTCCCTAACACATAGATGCGCTATTCTTGTTGCATTTAGCGCCTTTTCAGTACTGACCTTCAAAAGAAAGCTGTTGTAATTTCATAATATTCTGCTCATAAGTTCATGAGTTTTTGTGCTGAGAGTGACTCTACTTTTGTTATTTTCATAACAACGCATCAAATCCAATTTCGCGTTTTGATTTTACACTGCTTCTTGATGGAAAAAAATACCGTTCAAGCGAAGCAATGGCTTGAAACGTATTATGAGTACTCCGCTTCATCAGAAAGAAAAGTTAAACGTTGGTTTTCTGATTTCAAATGTGGTCGTAGAAACCGATGATGTAGAACGGCAGTGGACATCCAAATGGGGCAGTAAAACCAGAAAATATAAAGAAAATCCACAAAATCGTTTTGACTGATCGAAAAGTGAAGTTGCTTGAGTTAGCTGACATTATAAAGATATTAGAAAAACGTGTTAGCTTTATATTAATAATAATAATAATAATAAATTTATTTATCCTTAAAGATCATTCACATGGTATAGTCTATGTCATAAAATACAACACAAGAAACAGTGAAAACAATAAATAAGTAAAATTTACGTGTTTTATTATTCATTTCGTTGTAGGGCAATGATCTGAAACATTGCAAATACGTTTAATATATTTTTCAGTGAAATAGGTCAACACCTTGCCCCACAACTGCACAATCGTAAGCTACGACAGAACTCCTGCTACTATGCAAATTCTATATATCTTGCATCAACTGATGTCAATGAAATCACCAAAGTTATCGGTGACCTTAAAAATAAAAAATCACCAGGACCAGATGAAATCAAGAATGAATATCTGAAATTAACAGTTAAATATATTGCAAGACCTTTGTGCCATATTTTCAATAAGTGTATGGAAAAAGGAAAATTTCCATCTGCTCTGAAGATGGGATATATTAAACCTATTTTCAAATCTGGAGATAGGCTTAATGCCTCTAACTACCGCCCGATATGCTTAACATCGTCTATAGCAAAATTATTGGAAAAAATTATAAAAATTCGATTGATGAACTATGTAAATAAACACAAAATTATTTCTCCCAAACAGTATGGATTCAGAGAAAGTATATCAACCCAGGATGCCATAGCTGATGTTATAAGTAGGATATATGAAAATGTAGATAAGAAAAAAGCATGTCTTGGAGTTTTTGTGGATCTTACAAAGGCTTTTGATACTTTGAGTCATGGGCTTTTGTTGGAAAAGTTGGAAAAAATAGGCATAAGAGGAGTTGCCCTTGATCTTTTCAGAGATTACTTGAGTAACAGAAAACAGAGAGTAAAAATTAGCGATGTAATTAGTGATGAAAAAAGAATAATTTGCGGTGTCCCACAGGGCACTGTACTTGGACCGATACTTTTTAATATTTACATAAACGAGCTCCTTAGCCTAAATACTTGTGGTTCTATAATATCGTTCGCTGATGATACTGTCATCATATATGAGGACAAAAACTGGTTGAATGTGAAAGATGCGGCAGAAAGAGACCTGAAACAGATAATAGAGTGGTTTAAAGAGAATTTGCTTACAGTAAATCTCAGTAAAACAAATGTTATCTGTTTTACATCATATGAGAAGTACTTACCCCCATATGAGTCAATAAAAATTAATAACCAAGATGTCAAACTAGTACTGTCAGTAAAGTATCTAGGTATTTTTATAGATTCTGTATTGAGATGGGATATACACATCGAAAAGTTGAAAAATAAACTCCGAGGACTAATGTTCAAGTTTTATAAATTACGAAAAATACTTTCTGTTGCACAACTCAGGATCCTCTATTATGCACTAGTGGAATCTTTGCTGCAATATGGAATACTTGGTTGGGGTGGAGCAAACAAAACAATTGTCAAAACCCTTGAAAATGTGCAAAAACGAATCTTGAAAATAATATATCGCAAATCACTTCGATTTTCTTCTGATTCATTATATATCGAGTTACAAATTCTTGACATCAGACAGTTGTTTTCCAAAACGGCAATATTTTTTATCCTTCAGCGTAAACAGTATACAAGTAAATTAAGTCATCCACTCAATACAAGGGCCTTAATATCGGCCGATTTTGCCATACCCAAGGCAAATAAAGCAGTAGGTCAGAAATGTTTTACATATTCAGGACCAAAATTGTACAACATAATGCCAAATTCTCTTAAAGCAATTCCCAAGAGGGAACTCAAAAAATGGACACTTTCAGAAAAAAGACATATTTTCCATGAACTGATTGATACTCTTAACTGATACTCTATAGTTATTCGTTCTTCTCTTCTTTGTGTGTCTTTGTTATTATTAGGAATATTTCTACTTTTCAAAAATTCGAAAAATTATACTAGAATATGAGCAGTGTGTATATTTTTAGGTAATATTCATTATTCATTGTTGCGTATGTGTATGATTAAGTATACCCATAGACAAAGTCCTCAAGAGCCTATTTAGGAAATTATATTTTTTAAATATTTGTTCTTAAATATTCTATAATCATGTGGAAATCGTTCTTTTGTAAATAAATATTATTTTTATAATACCAGACATCTTTTTAATATCGCTACTTGCAAGCGGTGCATAACTTCAAGATGATACTCCTGATTGACCGTATCGGTTATCGAAAAAAACAGTTAGCAAAACTTTGACATTTGATGGAACTTGGCTTTTTTGGTCTTGACTCTCCTTGGGACGACTGAATTTTGGTTTCGATGTCGTAACAGTTTTCTTTACTTTCCCAACATTTTCATCGGTTAATAATGTGCTAGGGCTTCCAGAGTAATTGTCGTCATTCACTTATTTTCGACCTTATAGGGGGTTATACCACTTGTCATTTTCAGACTCAGAGTATAATCACCGTATGACACTGTCAACATTTCACGTGCTTTTTGAGCACTTATTTCCATTTTGCACACAAAATTTCATGCTAATTCTTTGCTTATGCAAATTGCCGAACACGCAAAATATTTCTAACTTGTATGCCTCTCACCAACAAACTAAACATGCCTAACAGCTGAAACTGTGAACATCTGTTCGAGACAAGTGTACCAACTTAAAAAAATCACTAATCAAAAGTACGTAGCCCACGAAATTCGAACATTCACCTTATTTTTTGAACAGTATCTACATTAATGTACTTCGACAGCCGACTGTTTTCATTTTTTTATTCATACCTATAATAAATACTGAAAGTAAACTCATTTTGTTTCATATTTCTTATCCCAAGTACATAACTTCAATGTTTCGTTCATATAGAAAATTAAGAGAGTAATTCATTCGACCTCCATGATATGGTATCTTCATTAAATACGACGTTATAAATAATGTGCTACGAGATTACATTACACCATATTCCAAACATTTTCAGAAATATTCTCCACCAGTTGAACGTTATTATTATGCCGGTGGCGATGGTCCTGTTTTCAGCAAAAACAAATCAAAACGAGTTGTGTTGATGAAAATTGTTTTGAAATTCACGATAATATTCCAGGTATTTCGATTGTGTGGAAGTTTTCAGTAGATTACTTCATGATAAAAAAGCACTTTCTGAAACCCGAGCCATAAAACGAAGCATTCGTGACCCAACAGCGCTTTTTCAACCCGTCTTAGGTCTCATCAGTGGTGCTAGGCCGAACCACGGGGTTGAGAGCCCAAACCACTATTGATTTGAAGTCAGGGTCTGGTGATCATACTCGTCGTTATCAAATTCAAATTCAAATTTTATTGAGTCTTTTTCTGTTAACATTAACAGATAGACGAGATAAAGAAAAAAAATACACATTGTAAAATCACATAAACACAGAAATACATACATAAAAAATAGAAAAAAACAATGAACATGGAGACAAATTGAAAACGGATTATATAAGAGAATAACCAGCTCTTTCACTCTTCGAGATAAGTTGCGAATTCATTCAAATCATAGAAGCATTCTGCTATCAGAAGCTCTCTCAGCTTACTCTTGAAAATCCTCAGGGATTTAATTTTTTTCAATGACGTGGGTAATTTATTGTAGAAATAGCCACCTGCCACAATTGGCAATTTTTTATAAAATTC
>WOGP01003925.1:0-14604 GCA_015342065.1 Leptinotarsa undecemlineata | reverse complement strand
TTTCTTCTCCTGAGGATGCTAACTTTGTTGGCGAAACGCACGTCGAGTGCAAAAATATTAGTTTGGTGTTTGGGTAATTGATCAAAGAAGTTATTCATAGTGAAGAATAATGAACAAATGAATTGATGCTCATATTTCCATTATAATTCTGAAAGTGAAAATATTTAGGTAATATACACAAAAAATATAATATATGTTTTTAATCATCATTTCATTAGTTCTGACATTTATTGTCTATTTTGATATAGATTGATTCGAAATCTCTGAAGGAATTTGTGAAAAGATTAAAAACATTTGCTGAAAAATAACAATTATATCAAGCAAAAAACTGAAATAATAATGAAATGAAATGCAAGCAACAACCAAAAAATAAAAAAATTGAAATATTAACACGAGATGAAAATAAAAAAAATTTTAACAAGAAATGAAAATTGAAAATTAAAAGATTCCAAGCCAAGTAACTTTACAATGTTCCGATTGTTAGTATCCGCAATCGTCTTCGAGTGATGACTGGACTTACTCCTCCGAGATCTGAATTTTTTAATCTTCATCTCGTATTAATACTTCAATTTTTTTATTTTTTTCTTGTTACTTGTATTTTATTTCATTGTGATTTCATTTTTTTTTGCTCAATATAGTTGTTATTTTTCAGCTAATCTTTTTAATTTTTTTACAGATTCATTCAGGGATCATATTAGACAATGGAAGTCCGAACTAATGAAATGCACCACGAAACATTGTCAACCACCTTCAAACAAATATTAATGTTGCAAATTCAGTATTCTTTGATTTTTTCTGTTCTATTTGTTTTCCAACATTTCAACTGTCGTACTTGTGATGCACTGTTTGGAACCTTTGGTCTAGTAATGATTATTACTGAAGTTTTCTCCCAACACCAAACCGTTATTTTCAACACCTCGTTTCGTGTTTCGTGTTTCGATCACCAGGTAATCATCTTCAGGAGGAAGATCGAATGTTTTAGTTTGATCTCCTTCTTGAAGAATATACCTTGGTGATCGAAAAACGTGTCGAGGTGTTAAAAATTACGGTTTAGTGTTGGAAAAAACTCCAGTGATATTAATTTCAACTGTCGGTTTATAAACTTGATAAACCAATATCTGAACATATAATCGATTGGAAAATCCTTACAAGGATGAAATATTTTGATTGTTGAACTTTGCTCTTTCATAATGTTTCCAACATTTTGCATCACCAAAAGTTGTGGGAAGAGATGACTTAGGTGATTCTCTAACGAATTGATAAACTCAACCAAAGACGTATGGGGACACTGTAAATTCCCAAATATATCCTGGTTAGAATTTGTAAATGCTCTGAAATGGGAATATATTTTTCATATTGAGAACATCATTTTGTTTTCCATATTCTAGACATATATTACACTTGTGCTTATGTTATCATGTTTTCATTAAATTACCACAAATATATGTGAAAACATTATCTTTATCATTCCATGAAAAATTTTTACATGGAAACGTTGCCGATTTTCGAGACAGTTCACGGCGCATTCAAAAACTTCTACGATTCGATCATGCGCGCTGTGATTTATTACCAAAAACTGGGGATAGTTGGTCTACCTTAGCATTATACTTCCAAACCAAAACGAATAGAACATCTTATGATAACTACACTACACATGGAGCTGGCCAGTTTTTATCTTCCTCAACAACATAAATGAAAAAGTATTTCCTATCATTCAGATGATTTTGGACTAGAAATGCTTGAATCAGAACTTTGTTCAGTCAAAATATGCACGTTTCACGGTTTTGTTTCAAAAACGAAATATCTGAAGTCCAAACAAACAATTGTTCATGCAGTTGCAGTTTCGAAAGAATGTATCACCTTTCCACTCCAACTTCCTGGAGTCTTTGAAGTCTGCTAGATACTTGTTAGGACAACAAGAGGATTACTCCGAATTCTTGGGGTACTTGTTGAATACTCTTCTTGAGCAAAAAATACCAGAATCAATTATCCTTACCACTCTGGATTGAATGATTCCGTACAGTCTTTCTCGTGTTGTGTTGGTAGATCTTTTGCTGGAAAAATCCTCACATTTTTACTTCTAATGCCAGGGGACTGGAGGCCCTCTCCGGGAAGCCAATGTGGCCTTACCGACGGGATCGCTGGACTCCTGGTCAGTGGCAGAAATAAGTAGGGTGAGGGAAACTAAAACTCCCCAAAAGCCTTTGCACAACATGCCACTGTGGAACAGCCTACCCAAGCTAAGGTATAAGGAATTGTGCCGACAGTTGAATTGCCGCAGGGTGTTATGCGGATACGAACAAACACAAAAACAAAAACCAACAAAAATAAAACTCAATCCCGGGGCTGGACAGAAGTACTTACCTTAATCTTAATGCATAGAAATGTCCGCCCCAATCTACCGCTTGGAATGAGGCTGGACATAGCAGATTACCTCGTGATGTAATACAAAGGACAAGGCGTAAGCGCATTTACGGCGCCGATGCCAAAAGGAGAAAGAGAGCGATAGAGGCAGGAGTGGAATCATCTAGAAGTGCACCCTCCTCCTCCCTCCACTCCAACTTCAATAGCAAGAGCACTTCCTGCGCCGGGCGCCATGAGCTCCGCCTTGAAATAAGGCAAGGAACCGGCTGCCCCTGCAGGAAAGCTCGCTCACTTGTGCACCTCCACGAAGGGAACCCCAAGAAGGTTGAAGAAGCTGCGCAACGACAGTAATGTCGCTGCACCTTTCAAAACCTTCGCGGAGGCCACCGTGAGATACCTCAAGGTTGCTAAAGAGAGTGTGTTTGGCAAGTCTTGGCCTATACCTGCCAATATAAAGGAGAAAAGACAGGATGGACTATGGCCTCGGGAGGATGTACAATGGGTCACATGTGGCCTAAGTGTTTGTGGGTCTACACTTACCCTCCCTACTCTACAGATACAGATACATGGCTCAATATGAAACACAAAGAGTACTGAGAAAAAAACATCTCATAACACACAAGGGAATACATTTATTAAAAAACTGACTGAAAAAACAACTGATCACATAAGTGAAACAACAGAAAAATAATACAGAAAAATTCATTGATATATTTGATTGATTATATTAGCTAAGGTTGAGGGTGAAAAACCAAAAATTTGAATGCACTGAGTGTATAACGAAAGAATTATCCAACCAATTGCTGATGGGGTTATTGAAGTATCGAAATTTTGTGTGGCCGCAATTCACAAAAAACGCAATAATCAGACATGATTCATATAATGGAACAATATCTAACACGTTTAACGAACAAGCTGTTAAGACACGGTTACTTGGGAACTACTATCATCGGGATCGACACGAAAAAGGTGTCATTGGAATACGGTACATATGCCTCTTTCCTAAAACACCGCTATAGGAGATTATTGTTTCAGATCTGACTGTGGCTGTGAGTAACATTCACATTCTGTTCCTGAAAGTATTGTCTTTTAAAGGAAATGATACGTTACATTTGAATCGTATAACCAAATTTATACGACCTTCTATCTTTCACAGTTAATCACTTAATTACGTTACACTCGTATTTAGCCAAGAGAAAAAAATACTTATACAGTGGAATAATCATAATGTTCTGAAAGGTAGAACTCTGGCGGGAAATGAATCCGATACGAATTTTAGTGAATTGAAACTAAACCGGTTGGTGAAATCCGATAGAGAATATTAATACGTTGAATTAGATTTTGTTTTGGAATGATCAACCAGTCTTTATCAACATTTATATATGTTAAACCATATAGTATGATCTTCAAAGTGATACATACAGGTTTATTCATAATTAAATGATGATCTTGGAGGGCAATAATCCTTTGGTGATCTTAAGAAAAATTATCCATTCGAAGATATTTCTGAGAAAGGATGTCGTAATTTGGCGAAAACATCATTTCTGTCCTAAACCGCTTAAATAACTTTGTTTTTTTGGAATTTTGGTACTCACAGCAAGCTACAAGAAACATGCCATAGAAAATGACCACAGAATAAGCGACAAATGTCTGAAATTGTTGAGACCAGTACACAACAGGTAGTAGTAAGGTTAGGTTAGGTCCAAAGTGAATGGGTTTATACGACCCTCCACCGCAACCCGTAAGGGTTTATTGTGTCTCACACGTATTCATATTCGACTAAATAAACCAAGCTTCTCAACGAAGCCGATTACTTTGTATGGTGAGTGGTCTTTCAGATCAGGTGGTATGAGTATAGCTCTGCCGAACACTGAAAACCTAATTAGAGCCCCAGCAGGGCAGGCACAGAGTATATGCTTTGCTGTTTCATCATGTTCCAAATAGAAGCGACACACACTGTCTTCTGAAAGTCCGAGTCTCTGCATATGATGATCTGTAAGAAGGCCTGTTAGACATCGTAGTTTATTTCTACTGTAGTCCAATAACTGTTTGGTATCAAGCTTCGAAGGGTGGATAAACATCTTGGAGTGAGCTGATCGTGGAAGATTCTGCCAGAAGTCCATAAATATTCTTGCCATCCAGGTGTTCAAAGTTTTTTTGGCAAAGTCTAAAGCGATGCCAATGAAAAGTTCTGGTCCGATGAAGCTGCTTGCTGCACCCTCCTTTGCATTAGTCATTAGGCCACAAGCATATTAAAATACTAACAAAGTAGTGAAATTTAGTGTTAATGATCTCCTGAGGACGGTAACTTAGTCGACGAAACGCGCGTCGAGAGACCGTATTTTTCTGGTTTTGGAAAAGTGCTTTCCATAGATTCATTTTACGCCGGAGGTTCCAGTACGAACTATCAAGATCAAGATCGATATCTGGGCGAAAGTAGCCATTTACGATAGTTTTAAATTGCTGAAGATTATTTCTTCAGCGTTCTTCAAATAGAAGAGTTTTTCAGAAGTGTAGTGTGAAGTGTGCTGGTTTGATGTTTCAGCTTCATTTTGTCGCTCTGGATAGACCGAGCAACCTAAGTCACTCGAACACTGTCCATGAAAATATTCATAGAAAAAGGAAACAATTCAATTCAGTTTATAATGCTCTTTCAGTTGCGGAATTCCTGGAAATAAAAAATGTTCTAGTTCTTTTATACTTATACTGTAATAGTTATTTATTTTACGAGTTCGAAAAAGTTCTTTTTCGCATGAGAAGGCAATTCCTAGTTCCAGGTACTATTGAATTATACTATAAGTAAACTCT
Source organism: Leptinotarsa undecemlineata (assembly GCA_015342065.1). Lineage (NCBI taxonomy): Eukaryota > Metazoa > Arthropoda > Insecta > Coleoptera > Chrysomelidae > Leptinotarsa > Leptinotarsa undecemlineata. Next base: position 9,432 of record WOGP01003925.1, on the reverse strand, counting down.
AAGGAAAAAATTAAAAATTTCAAATAACTCTTTTGTAATTTCTTTATTTGGACATGTATAAAAATCTGTTGATGCTTTGTCAAATGAACTTCAGGTGATCAATCACGCCTTGATTGCATACCTGGATTGGTCATTGGATTTCTGTGTCAAACCGATATGATTTTGAGATTCGAGAGTACAAAGGGCATTATTTCATCAAGGACACTAGTAATCAGAACAATAGTCTTATCGGGGCGGTTTTAACAGAGCCAGCCTCCTCTTTTCGAATTATATTCGATTCATCTGTAGCTGAAAACTCAAAATAGCGTCTTACTTCTATTTCACACAACGGATTCAATAGCCCCCAGAGAATATGGCAACATCGGTGTCTCGTTAATACCGTTAGAGCTACGAAGACGGTTATGTGGCACTCGAACGACCGTATTATGTACTTAGTGTCGAAATGTCTAGTATATGCGGTCCACGGCGGACTTTCCAACTGGTGTTATGAACCTCTATACCTATTACACAACTACGGTAGGCTAAGGGGTTGAAGATACCTTTCTGGAAAGTCATGATGAACCCCTCAGTTCCAAATTTGGCCCACTCGACCTGAGAAAAGCAAAAGTCAACCGTATTCCTACATCCCACGCAGGAATAAGGTTGAGTCAGCGGCTTCGATTTTTATTATTGCTTCACCTGAAAGGTTGTGCCAGTCGAACTCTTTTCTCGAAATTATGACATATTCGAAAGGTACGTCAGTTACGATAACCAATAACCATTCTCCACACCATGAGATGAGTGATCGTTGATCCTATCCTAAGTATACGTAATGAGCCAATAACCACAACTTTCTGCACTTGTTCGGTCAAAATTCCTGCCGTACTGCGATAAACCGGCTTGATTTGAGATTTGAGAGAACTGTAACAATCCGAACACACATTTCAACAGAGTGGTCTGAATAGAGTCAGCGCTGTTTAAAGAAAAAATTTCGAAATTTTAATCCGTATTATTATTATTTTTCTACCGGTTTCGACTACTTTGGTCACGTAGACGATTATCCGTAGAGTTATTATTCAAATCTTTTCCGAAAATATTAATATTTTTTATATACTGTATAGTGGATTGGATATTTTTTTATTTTCGAAATAATGTGCTGAAAAATGAGCCAGTCTTGATATTTTTGACATTTGAGGTCTATCACCTCTCATCAATATATTTAAGTAGGTAACTTGTGTGTCTGTGTGTGACTGATTGTCATCATTATCGAATTATCATAAAATATAAAAAAATTGGATTCTTTTTCATATTCCCGAGAAATTTAGTAGTCATATGAATGTTTTCAATACGGCTCCAATATTCACTCGTTTGGAAACGATTTCTACCTCTCTTTCCACGTCGAACAACTTCCATGAGTTCAGAAAAAATTCAATTTTATGTAGATTTCCGTGTCTTCACGGAGTATTCAATTCAAGTCAATAATAAAAAATACAAGTTGTTGTTTGATCTCAAACTATTGATGCATTTATATCTCCTAAATCAAAACTCTTTTTTGTAGTAAAATCAGAATATTTATTGACCTTTTTTTACAATGTTGATAATTTTCAGATTGTTTTTATTATTTGATTCATTCGGATCCTTGCAATTTATAAGAAAGCTTATCTTGAATACATATTTTTCATCATGGTGCGGACCAATGTTCGAACTAACTTATAACATCTAAAAATAGGCTCGGTTACCTCCTCCGTTTCGAGTTTGAAAGGTTGCCATTCGTAACGGCAGTGGAAAATACATATTGATACACTTTTTTTGTATTCACTTGAATTTCATTATCTCCAGTTAGGTTTCATATCTGAGAGAATCTTTTTATTGGATTCGGTTAGGATGACGAATGCTCATAACTTTAAATACATAAAGCGTGGTTTATGCCCCATCTAATTTTGAATTCACACATAAATGAACATTAAGATACTCAAAGAGATTGTGTTAAACTAAAGATATTTCTCTTTCGGTCAAAAAAATGCGTTTAGCAAATATATTCCCTCTCAAGTTATTTCTTTACTGAATCTTCTTCAGGCAAGATAATCTCACATTATTTCATCACTTGACTATAACACATCGTTTATATACAGTTGGCCTGAACTAACAGTTGAATTTTGTTATGAAATGAGATGGAAACAACTGACAAAGAACACCATCACATCAATTTACGATATATTGAAAATGTACAAACATCAATATCGCCAATTTCAATTCAAGAGAACATTGAAGAGAGTTTCTGAAACATACAGTGCTCTTCTTTAAAGTACCCCCTTTTATTTTTTGAACGGAAGAACTTAAAAAACAAAAATTTGGGTTAATGAAATTAATGCATGAATACTTTATTTTGAAGTGAAATTGACAGATGAAATTTTTAAGATGGCGGCTTGGTGCCATCTGGGAAAAGAATTGTAAAGAAAGGGGGACACATCTTTTTGAAGCTCCCGACAAATGCTTCACAACCCTAGAATATGAAGTCAATATCTTCACCTACTACAAAATGGTGGAACATTTGATAATTTTCTGAAGACAAACACATTAATATCGATATTTCCAGAAATATTATTTTTCATCTGTCATATGGCAATTCCAACAACCCTTGAATATAGTGTCAGTATTTTCAACAACTAAATGGCGAAACTTTCAATAATTGCCTGAATACATTGACATTCTACTACATTATATGAGGTAATACGCTTGAAGTCAATTCAGAAGATGCTCGAAATGGTTGCCTTGAACTTCCTGACATATGAGCAGCCTATACGAACGCCGAATATTTTCGAACATATTAACGTCAATATCTCTACAAATATTTATTATTCTCTGCCGTATATCCAATATTGAGGAAGCTTCAGTTTCGTTCACCTTTTTCTTCAAATAACCCAATAAAAAAGTCCATAAAAGTCAAATCTGGCGAGCGGGCTGGCCATTATGTAGGACCTCGACGGCCAATCCTACGACCAGGAAAAGTAGTATCCGAATAGTTTCTTCCTTCTCTGAAGTAATATGGTGGTGCTTCATCTTCTCGCACCGTAAATAAAAATCGCTTTAATTTTTTCTTCCAATGGACGAAAATTGATCATTTTAGCGATTGTTGACGTGGTATCTTTCTGCTAGTAAAACCAAAAACTTAACTCGAGTACTGCGGTGGTGCACCTTCTTGTTGGAATACAATATCCATATCGAATTCATTAGGATTCGCTTCGACGATTTCAGTGATGAGAGGGTTAACAGTAGTTTTCAGCATATTCAAATACAGTTTTCCTGTTGAATTTTGATCAATAAATATAGGTCCTACAATATGGTTTCCCAATATTCCTGCCCAAAAGCTAATTTTTTCTGGATATTGGGTATGTGTTTCTCGGAAAACGTGGGGGTTGGTGTCACGTTAATAACGGCAATTTTGTCTGTGGACATTGCAGAAAATGTACATTCGTAACTAAAACAAATATTGTAGAGATAGGCAGGATGACTTGCAATGGTCTGTCATGATTTCGCAGAATTATGTTCTTCGATCAGTTAATTGGTATACCATTTTAATTTTGTATGGATGATACCTATTCCTCTTCAAAAGTCTCCACACAGTAGAAAGAGACACCTCACAGACATTCACGACGAAATACGTAGACTGTTTAGGATTTACCACCATCAAACTCATGATTTGCACTTGCTGTTCTTCCGGAATGGACGGATGACCTGGGGGCTTTTTATTATGTACACTACCGGTAGTTGTGAATTTGGATACAAGTTACCTCAAATATTTTCTACAGATAGGACGATTCGGAAAACGTTCATTGAAAATCCTTTCGGTCTCGTGAAAGTTACGCGTCGCACCGTAAATAAAAATCGCTTCAATTCTTTCTCCCAATGGATGAAAATTGACCATTTTAGAGATTGTTGACGTGGTACCATACAAGTAAAACCGAAAACTAAATGAGTATATTCCAACTGAACAGTGATGTTCATTGTCGTACTTACATTTTTTGTTATTTTTATAAAAACAAAAATTAACAAACCTTATCGGGTTGTTGAAATTGCCATATGGCAGATGAAAAGGAATATTTCTAAAAATATTGATATTAATGTATTTGTCTTCAGGAAATTATTAAATGTTTCGCCATTTTGTAGTAGGTGACGATATTGTCCTCATATTCTAAGATTGTGAAGTATTCGTCAGGAGCTTGCTTCGAAATGGTGTGTCACGAAACTCCCCTTTTCTTATAACTTTTTTCTCAGACGGAACCCAGTCGCCATCTTGAAAGTTTCATCTGTCAATTTCACTTCAAAACAAAGAATTCATCAATTAATTTCATTATACCAAATTTCAATTTTTTGACTTGACTCGTTCAAAAAATAGAAGGGGTAGGGCAATTAATCATCAATATGATAAGAAAATTTTTCAAAGCTTGAAGTTACACTTCACTAGTTGAACTAGCATAAGAACTGAATGTTGAAGAATTCGGATCTCTCCCTTAAGAATTATCCAAAACTCACTTATTGAGCCTATTGCCTACTAACATTGAATTTCATTTATGACATCAAAAGCGCATGTAGTTCGCATTGGCAATCAAAAACATTTATGGGCAGTTTGGGATAGTTACGAATAGTGATAGAAATAAAATCAGAACGATGAACGTATGAACCTTACCTAGAAATATTCCTCAACACCCCATAATGAAAAATATTATATTCATATAACATAATTTACAGTACCTCTGTACAACATTCTCATTGGAAGCGAAATCATTTCATCAACAATTCTAATTCTAAAAGACTGATTTTATATTATCAATCAATATTGTCTTCTAAACAGATGTTATTTAGCTGATGAAATTTCAAATCATTTCAACAGATCCAAAGTTGACTCGGATGTCGCAGTATAACAGGGATTGGCTTATTAGCCACTAATCCTCCGAGGAATTTCCAAGCACAGTCCAAGACCGGATACCGCCATGTATCTTCTCTCTCGAACAACTTGCTAATTTGGTCACATACTCTTGCCAATTGCTTTTCTGTAAACCTTCTTTATTGGTAAAATGCATTCAGGATATTTGCTGTTTGCTTTTTCATCGTTGTGGCACTCGCGAAAATTGCGGTAGCATTTGACAGTAATTGGCTATTATGTGATCATGGATAATGGAAAGTCTTCGAAAAAGTCGTAATGATTTATTTGAATATTTTTCTCCAAGGGATGTTTCACAATTATAGTCATACATTTTTTATTCACGTACCGTTCAGAGATTTTTATCCTTGAACTTTAGGATATTTCATGAAAATGACGCGAAAATTGAGTTGTTAATGTGAGTCAATGTCAGTTATAAAAAATATGGTAAAATAACACTTTGAAAAACTACGACGAACTCGTATAATTTATATAAGTAGAAATAACAACAATTGCCTTCATGACAATTTCATTTCTGTCAGATTTTTTTTATACAAATGAATTTTTTTAATGATTTTTCTGTAATGGTCATAAGTTGATGGAAATCCATATAATTGTAAAGAAAAGGGCAGAAAACTGAACTTGTGCCTTTCTATCATAAAGTCAGAAACTCCTTCTAGGTTATTTTTCTTATGGAGAATTTTTTTCCCATTTAAACAATATGAGAGTTGGTACAAGAAGCACAAATCAATTCATATACAAGGTGAGTCAACAAGATTCCCTCGGTCCACTGCTATCAGAGGAAACAATTTTTCGAACTGCTCAATTTTTTTGCAGTCGTATCAATAAATAATATCTTTTGAAATTACTTTTTCGCATACTGGGTGATTCAACCAAGCGTGGTCAACAAAAGTTATATTTTTCAAATAGAACACCCAGTATATGAATAGTATTTATCGATATGACTGCGAAAAAATTGAGCATTTCCAAAAATTGTTTTCCCTGATAGCAATGGACTGAGGGAATCTTGTTGACTCACCAGTACATCGGATCTATTCGACACTGAAGGGTTTTTATTATTTTCAATAGCTCCGTTCGAATTTTAATTTGTACTATAAGAAACGCCAGAGCTATTCTTTTTCAAAAAAGTTTTTTTAAGGGTAAGTGGAAAAAATAAGCGACAATCCTAATAAAGTCAACAAATTATTTTTGTACCCTGCTGCTGTAACATTGAAACCAAAAGCGAAATTGAAACAATCCTTGAAGAAACACTAGAAGAAAAAAATAATATGTAAACGTGAACAATGTGAACAATGCAGAAAATGATTGCCAAATCAAAATTGTCGGAAATGCAACTGCCCAAGTAAACAAAGATATCAAAAATACATATTCGAGTGTTCTCGGAAATGTACTTACTGATTGTACTAGTAGTACAATCAGTAAGAATAAAACAGTATTACCAAACAACGCAGGTAGGAACAATGGTGCCAATTCAAAATAAATCCGGAAATATGAGGTAAAACTGAGAACCATAAGGAAACTAACCAAGTTAGTAATTTTGTAGACAATGCATAGTCTACAGATAAATTGTTAAAGTGAATAAAATAATTTGTATGATGATCAGCTTCAAATTAGTCATTCTATTGCATGTTACCTTAGCTAAGATAAATATTATTGAAGCAATATTATTGATGTGACAAATATGTAGCGTTCTAATAACTGAATGATATTCTGTTTAAAATCTGTTTTTTCGTTAATCAGCTGTCGCACCCCTACGAACGACAACCCTCAGAAGTCGAAACTTGTGCGAGCTAAGGATTAACGGGGTCTTACCTTTTAACGTGTGATTCCTAACACGGGTTGGGCGATGGCAAATGAAGATCGATTGTTCAGACTAGGGTTCGAACCACCGACCAACACGGCGGTCAATTCGAGTGAGTGAACGCCGAACCGCTTGGCTATCGACCGACCATTGATCGATCGATATTGATTGAATAGAACTGGCCGATACTTAATGAAAATCTATATTACAAAAGTAATCAATACTGTTTATTGTATGATTTTCACAATAAAAGGGTTTTACAAAAACCGCGACACGTGTTTCGCTATACAATAGCTTCCTCAAGCAGTTTATGCTTGAGGGGAAAGACGGGGGAAGAATCTTGTTGACAGTCGATTTCGGAGCTTGGCTTTGCAACTGTCTGCCTTCGTCTCCGTATAGAAGATGCCATCGCCCTTATTTTCTCAGGCTTGTTCTTCGAGGACACTTGAGTAATGCATTTGTGCTTCAGCCTAGCACCACTGATAGGGTCTTTGGCGGGTCGAAACAGCCCTGTTTGGTGTTTGGCTCTGTATTTCAACCAGTTTCCTTCACAGGAAGATATATGGCGTCTTCATAACGGGAGATGTCATCGCCCTTGTTTTTATGGATGAACAACTGTTTCAACACCAAGTCGCACGATAAAACAGGATACGATAATGGAAAAGGTCATGTCACCGGTGGATCGACTTGCAATCATATAAAGATTTCTGGTAACAAGCAACAGCTTTGCAATATCGTATACGCATACAACCTCCATCTTTCCCAGAAGTATATGAATTGATTCTGATGTAGAAACCGTGAATGGCATGAAAAGTGTATTTATTTTCTAGGAAAGATTATGAGTCTACTTCCTTAATTGTGATTGAATCTTTTTTCTACTTCTGATCAATACATGAATTAGTGTATCCTTAGAAACTCAAGAGGTTAAATATATTTCTTTATAATGTTATCTACTTACTTACCTACTTTCAAAGTAATTTGAAATCTTCTCGTCTTCTGAAGTCACCAAACAAATTAGTCCCTTCACTCGTTTAATACATACCCAAGTGAAACCTTTGTGTTTTCATAAGCATGAACGTTAGATTTCACAAAGCACATTCCAGTTCCGAATGACGAATACGTGTTTCCCCTGCTAATCACTCTTCTGTACTCTTGAATCCCCAAGAAATGTCACTCGTTATTTCTGAAAGTAAGAGGGGCCTTGGAAATGTCAAAGCCAGAGAATCCCAACGGGAATGAAACCTCTTAAGCACCTCCCGTAAATTTCTCGAGAGATTCACTGGAATTTAATTTCGGCGGCGATGGGTACACAATGTATCTCAATATGAACGTCCCGTTATAGACATATTGAGTGAAGTAAGACGATTTATGTCGTACTTGTCTTAATAGCTTTCATGTGGACATTATTTTGAATATAAAAATCAGTACACTGTCATCAAAACATAGACATATGACTTGCGTTCCCCTGTTTGGCACAATTAGAAGCACTGCCCTTATTTCGCACGGATATTATAGTCCTATTTCAGTCAATTTACACAAAACATCCTTGAATCATGCACAAAAAATCCATCCTCTTGATTCATTTTCTCCATTGATGAAAATAGATAAAAATGCGTTTGGTAGTTTTAGTGTTTATCGCGTTCAGACAGACAGGAGCGGCTGGGAACTGATTTATAATATGTATTATATATATAGAGTAACGTGCACCATTTTGCGTCATACCGGTGAGCATCACATCAGGTTATTGAATTCTAACGAAAAATTCTCAGAACCAGGATGATATGAAGTTTAATAAAAAAAACTCAATTATGAAATAACGAAAATCACATTCATCAAAAGCCACTCTGATATAGTACAATGTCTGGGTAACATTATCTATGAAAATAGTTGCTGCAGATATGTTGAGAGACGTGAATGTTTTGTATCTTCATTTGGATATTAATTTTTTTGGCATATATATCTTTTCTTGGCACAATCTGAAGACCCAATTTTGTTAGAGATTTGATAAACGGGATCATTCTTCCCGGACTCTAGGTGATTATTCAAATGATTTCAATAACGTTTTGCTGCTGGACACACGAGAACTACCTGGAAGCTTCACACTTAGTGGAAATTATCATCACAAGTTGTATATAATCTAATGTTCATCGTGTTATTAGTCAAGGTAATAGTAATTCCCCTTACAGATCCAGCTATTCAGGAATGTTGGTATTTCGTGCTTTCATTCTAAATATTTATTTTCTTGTATCTTTTCACAATATACTCAGACTGCTTTGATTTCTGTCAAAGTTTTGAATGTGATAATAGATTGAATAATAGATTGGAAATATCAAAATATTGTAGAAATTTTACATGTTAAAATATACTGGCAAATTGGTTATACCAACGACATTTGAAGTCATCACACACACACACACACACACATACATATGTATGTGTGTATAACGACGAATAAAATTCGTCCCGCCCAATTTTCCAATTTTATGTACTTTCTATGGGTTTGTTAACTATCGTTCCTTGTTTTAATAATATTTTATAGAATTACAGTATTTTCAAAAATTATAGGTTATATTTTAACAAATAATATCCTATTTGTATTGAAGGGGTTATATTTTTTTTAGGAGTGATTAATTTTTGGGAAAGAAAGTTTTTGGCTTTCTACTACTCCATCTTGATACAAAAAAAGAGGATAAGGGAATCTTCCAAAGAA
>WOGP01003924.1:0-14604 GCA_015342065.1 Leptinotarsa undecemlineata | reverse complement strand
ATATGTATATCAATATATAGATATTCTGAATTTTTCAAGAATAACACAATAGAAAATAACAAAAAATAGAAAAATATTTTTTCTTTCTCTGACAATTTTCAATTTGTTTTGTATATAAATGGAGAAATCGAAAAACTTTTGTTATGAATCAAATTTCATTAAGGATTGTCCAAATGAGACCTTCAAAAAATTTTGATATCATTGAGATAAATCTTGAGAAGCCTAAACCAATCTTACAATAAAATATGCTGGGAATCGCACGTCGAAAGGTAGGATTTTGTTCTTCAACTCTAACAGAAGTTTCGACTTGATGTTTGTAATCATCTTTTTTTGATCGATATAATTATTAAATATATTAACATCTGCGAGAAAAGATTCCGAAACAACTACCAACATTCAGCATGTTGAAAACCTTTCCTTTTCATTTTCATAAACGAAAAATTGATTGATAAAGGTGCTCATCTCAAAGAATAAAAACTTTGAACAACAGGGAATTGAAACGCCTGTTAATAAGTGATAAACACATTGAAAGTCAAAATTCATATATTTTTTTGCAAAATCAACTTCGGTGTACTTATAAAAAAACGAAATAACTATTATTATAACAAACTATATATGACAAAAAATATTATTATCATTCATTTTGGATTGAAATGAAGAGTTGTCCACATTTTCAATTTTACACTGAACTATATAGACAATTCCAGATGAAAATATTAATAGAGGTTTTTTATTTACTTATTTTTGAAAATACATTGTTTCAACGGAATACATTCAAAAAGACTTACCAAATGAATCATTAAAATTGTATATTTCTATTATTTTCGTTTCTGAGAAATTTTACATATAGATATTGTTTCACCAAAAAAATAATCCGATAATTCTAACCTCAAACCACAAACAATGGTCCCAAAGGCGGCTCGTTGCAAAGCCATGCTTCATCATCGACCGAAGAATGAGATTGGATTTCTATAACTCTCTGCAGCTTTCCCAGTAAGATGACTAGATAATGGCAAAGTTTGAAAGCAATAGATCCATGATACAATACAGTGATGTTCACAACTGATCTTATCAGTGTAATTTTTTATTTTCGTAGTTTGAGTTTTTTTTCAATTCCACAAATGACGTATTCGTCTTCATCATTACTTCTATGACCTGATCTAGTTCCTCTGAAGAGGCTCAGGTAGGTTGAAACAGTACGGGACGATATTGGATAATATTTGCATCACTTTTAGGTTCTGGTATCATATGAAATATAATACCATTCATTTTCATCTATAAACTGTTTCGATAAACTAAAGGGCATTGTTTCACAAAAAAAAAGGTAGTTTTCGTAAGAAAACCCGATCTAGTACTACTGAAGAGGCCTAAGCAGGTCAAAATGGCATGAGCCATGTCATAGGTGCTTCACTTTTGGGCTCTAGTATCTAGGAAAGGATGCCATTTAGGAACCTTGTTTAAAGGAGTAATACTGTTCCTGTCAATGACGTAATGATTGTCTGCTCGATCTAGCGTCAACTTGAATGCAGCTACACAGGATTGCACATTCGGGTGTATTTTGTACCCAAGAAGAAAAGATAATATCTCAAGTATTTTTGCGCTTTGAGGCCAAAATTCTCTTTCCAAAAACCATAAATAAATAACGTTATTAAAATATCGTTCCAATTGGCGGACAGGGCTTTTAACATCATTGGTAGAATACCATTAAGAATTTTATTTGAAAATGAAAAAAGGTTCATGGAATAGTATGTCAATGACGTAATGACTGCCAGCTCGATCGGGCGTCAACTGATGATTTTTCAATCATGAGTATGCCTTGAGGGAAAAAGTCTCTTTTCGAGAACCAGAAATTACTTTTAGATAAAAGTAGATTTTAGTACTTCTTCCTGTAACTTTCTGCTTCTTGACTCGAACACATTTCAACACATGGACATGGACACATATTATTCAATACAAATAAATCATATCTTCTGCACCATTCCTTTACAACCTGACTAAGTCCATGCAGTGGTCTGAAGTTAAATCAAGAGCCCTCTTTATTCCGAAATGTCCACCTACTCAACTGATATGGAATTCTTCAGTCACATCCTTGATGTATTCCTTTGGTATGACCAACGCAAAGTAGATGTTGTTTCAAGTGATCTTGTGAAGTGGTTCAGCAATTTTTCCAAATCCTGATAGTCCTTATAGTCGAACTTTGTCCAACAAAACTATGTAGTTTATAACTAACGCTTTCAATTTATGATATAGTGGTTTTTATTTCTTCAGCAAAAATACGAAAAGAACATGATATTTTCTGTTTGCAATTAGATTAGAAGCTTGCAAATTAATGTAAGACAGAACACGTGGTTGTCAAAAGTGTCCCTCGTCATGATACATCAATCAAGTATATCAAACAAGCTCCATTCATCTGATCCCCCCTATCAGGCTCTGGAAAAAAACCTCGGTATATAATAACATTGCCGACTCTTTAACCAACGAAGTGGCTGGACTAAGAATTTTAGAACCCAGTGGCACCTACAGCCTGATGACTTCAACAATTGCGGAACTAGCCAAATGTTATACTCATGATCAATTCCTAAAGAGAGGGAATGAAATCAAAAGATGCAATCTTATCCTAGGCGACCCTGGGAACCTGGTGCTGAAGAAATATCTGGCGATGACAAGGAAAAATCTACGCCTTACTGTAGGATTTCTGACTGGCCACTGTCAACTAAGGAAACACCTTCATAATATGGGGCTAGTGGACACACCTCTATACAGGATGTGTGAACAGGAAGATGATACTGTCAGGCATATCCTATGCGAGTGCCCGCAGTTATCGTCAATAAGATAGTGTGTGTACGGCGAGTCTAGGCCTACACCTGCCGATATGAAGGAGATGTCTCCTAGTGACCTGCCCACCTTCCTAGAAACGACAGGATGGACGATGACCTAGAAGGATAACTCCTCGGAAGGATATACAAGGTGTCACATGTGGCCTAAGTGCTGTGGGCCTACAATCACCCTTCCTACCCTACAGATATAGATGCAGGGTCTGGAAAGTGGTAGGAGCTTGTGAAAGAACGAATGAAATAACTATAATTTGGTGAAGCCCATTTTCTCCCGAGTGCCAAGTTTGCTGTGTATCTAATGAGTAAACTGACACTTGCCAATGTTCGCTTTTGAAACGGAATCGGTAACATGTTCAGTTCGTTATCATTCTATGTTGTGAACAATTGTTCTTGTTTATAACGTCATTTAACCAATACAACCAGCGACTTGGGGATAGTTCAGTTGAGTCACGTCTCTTCGCAGTTTCTTAGAATTCCAATATCTCTGTTGACAATGATCTCTGTATCCAAGTTTCTCCTTCATTTCATCTGGTCAACGGAATATATCCTACCAGTTCCTAAAACTCTATAATATCTAGACTTAGAATACATTCTCACATGAACAGACATGGAATGTTTCAACGTGGTATGATTCATCAAGTGGTAGAACAAACCTGTAGTGTTCCACACTGCAGTTTTGAACTTCGCCTTTTGGATGTATTTTGTACTTCACCCAATAAAGACCATTATTATTATCATCATTATCGTTTGCACAAACATTTCTTTCTAGACGCGTTTCGCTAACACCGCAGCTTCCTTGGTATCGATCTCTCAATGTTTTTAGTACGATATTTCTTGATGACGGTTTTGCCAGTTACTATAAGATATCTGAATGGATAACTGACCTTGAATATTCATCCGTAGTCATCAACAAGTAGCGGTACTGATTTTTGTTCTCTTGGATTTTGATTTCACGAAACAGCGATGTACATGGTTAACTTTTCCTCAATGAAAAGGCACATTGTTTACTGCGGTGAATAATTTTTTGCTGCCTCAAATGCTGGTAGTGCCAAAAAATTCACTAGCCATTTGGCAATGTCCAGGTAGTAGAGATTAGGAAAATCTGAATATCGATTTGATGGACAAATTCCTAGAGTTCTGTCGGTAGGCAATATTTGTGAATCGGACATTCCAGCAGAATATATTTCAATAATTCTCTGAATTGGAGGTTTAAGTTGGATTTAGCTAAATTCTAGATATGTTCATCCATATCTGATTTTCAGCTTCAACAATCAGGTTGTATTTATCCTGTATATCCACAGCGAAATTCTATAGGATTAGGTGGACGCTAGTCCTCGTAAATGGCCATAGATAACACGAATGAATACAAACGCAATTGGGTCTTCATATCCATGCCATATCCTAAAATTGAAAACATAACCACGTGTGGTAGTTGTTGATCCATGACCTAGGTACACGAATAAAATGAGTGGGCGAAAGATATAAATAGTACACTCGCCTACGGTTACCGGTTTATCAATAGAGTAGGTGGCGCTACGGTGTTATTTATAGTCGGGGGTTCTGACATTTTCATCTCACTTATTGAAGTGGAACATATTATTTCTATTTTTATGCACTTGGTTGAGCGATTAGTTTAATATCCCAAAGACACTTTCAGTTCAACTTTGACATTTCGATATTACTCCTATATAACAACCGCCATGTAAGGCATATGATGAGCAAGATGATATTCCAATTGAATAATAGTTTCATCATAAATAATAATAATTTCCTAGCACTCAAGAGATCATTCAGGGTCATACCAAAACCCAGTATGTTGTGAATCATGAAGACACAGAAGAATTTCCGATTTGCTAAACTGCAGATCGGATGTCATCCGTCAGATGGGACATTCAGGAGTACTTTCAATGTGAACACTCTATACTTAAAAAAGTTGGACGATTTTTGTAGAGATATTCGAGAATAACAATGTACTCAAGAAGTTAGAAATCCAGGGTAATTCCCGCAGTCCCCCTTTTCTGTGTTTCATTGTTATCATTATCCAGTGCATTCAGCAATACTCAATCATCATTACAACAAGTTAATCCGATCCGTAAGTCTCTACTACTGTCAGTTTGGGGGCTCAGGAGTCAAACAGATCTATTGGATGAAGTGATAGTTTTTCACACCAATGAACACGTATAGAGGAATTACCTGGTGGTAAAAAGTTTTACCGCAAATGGTTTAGGTGATGTTTCTTTGGGAACAGAGACAATCGAACGGTATACAATAGATAAATTCGAAGTAACTATATAGAGTTCGTAACCAGACTAACAACAGTACTCCACACATAGGAAGACAAACTTTCACGGTCGGAGTTGCGATTAAAAGGAAAGCTCGGGCAGTAGTCAAGGGGAGCCTGTGGTACTAAAAGTTCGTTTGCTACTGTACCAGAGCTCATCAGTGGTGTGTGTGTGTGACTTTCTTTCTCGCAGTCGAAGCACATGCCACTCATGATGTATGCCACAGTAGCAGACGAAACGTTTGTTACCTTAGGTTTCATTCGGCCAAGGCCTATTAGCTCGGAATTTGTTCTCTTCAATACTCCTCATAACTTCTTGACCTCCCACGGTCGATTGTCCCTCAGCCTGGATGAACTTCATTTTCTAGAAAACATCTTATTGACGTCAAAAAAATCATTTACTTGCGCTTGATATTCCTAATGTGTCTTGCCGTGTGTGGCATGAAGGTTTACTGGCCAAACTTCGATGCTATGGTTTGTTGGATCTTTTTTGTGTATAACTCTCTAGCTTCCTGAAAGGACGTTTCCTGCATGTGGCCATCGATGAATATCTCTAGAATACTTTTACCAACAACACTGTTTTCCCCAGGGATCCATATCATTATTAACCCTCTTTTTATTGTGTATCAACGACTTATTGGAAAATAAAAGAAGAATCGTATATATTGCTTTGCTGATGACAGCACACTTGTGTCATTATTCCATTTGGATTCCAGGACATCGGCTGCGAATGTACATCTTCATCGGCAGCAGGAGGTTGTATATCTTAATGAGGATCTATAGGTGATTTCAAATTGGGGTGAAAGTAATCAGGTTCAATTCAATGCCACCAAAACGAAGTAATCGGTTTTCTTCAAAAATATAACTGTCTCCAAACCGTATATAATAATATCAGGACAGACACTTCCGCTTTCTGCTTCGATAAGTTTAGTGGAGGTTAAAAAGGAAACCAATATGTCTTAGCACAATCATATCGTTGGAATTACAAGGGCTGCTTCTCAAAAGCTTGGAACATTGTTTCGAACCAGAAAATTCTACACTCCTTAACAATTTTTGATGATTCATAAAGATCACATCAGATTATTTGGGGTACTGTTCTCAGGTATAAGCATACCCTAATCATAACCTGAAGCTGCTGGAAATCATCTATAATAGAGGTATCCGCTTGTCTCTCTTTTATAGATACTTTAACGGGAGGTGTTCAGGTAATTTGGCAATACGCGAGGGACTTTGGCTACTCATCGTTTTGAGGTTCAACTCAGAACATCTCCAACCTCACTGTTTGAAAACTTTTTCATTTGGAGAACTGAGTTTGTGTGGGATAAACTTCCTGAGAACGTTTTTCCAAATGAACGTAGTCTTCAGCGATTCAAACCCCAACATGAATCTGTACTTTCACACAGGCACCGCTCTTAGATCGCTTTGAGGATTTTCCTTGAAGTGCTTATAAAACACGCTAGAATAAGGAGGATTATAATAAGATGTTCCTCAACCTCAACTCATAAGACAGCTTCTGCTGTGCTATTTTATTTTTCATTCAATTCAGTAGGGTCTTCTTGTTTTCTTGACATCCATTTCATTAGTCTCGTTCCGGGTAGTAGTTTACATACGTTTTTTATTAGATGTTAGTCATTTTCTTCTAGATTTAGTTTTGGATATCCAAAAATTATTTCTTCTTGTGATCCTATTCCTTACATTCTTATAAGAAGCAACCTGCTTTCTCTATTCCTTTGTAGCATTTATCTGCGGCTGATATCTCTATTAGATATGATAGTTTATTGCCCTGTGCACCATAAGTGTTCAGGATCTCTATAAATTTGTCAAACGAGTAAATAAAATTGCCTGAAAGGTATTATTTCATTGGTATTTTTGAATGTGGTTTAAGAAAATTTGCTGAGATCGTTCTGTAATTATTCTGCTTTGTTTGAGCAGTCATTAGTCAATCACAAAATTTGGTTCTGTTTTCAGGCGTGATCAGTTCATAAAAGTTTTCCCACGAGTTTTCAGACCAGAAAGTCTTTCCAGTCTACCTACATATCAATCATTTAAAATTTTCGGATTGTTACTCTTGTTATAATGTATTGTTTTGAAGTCCCACAAACAGTTTTGATCTTCCTCTTGAAGATGATCACTTGGTGATCAAAAAACGTGTCGAGGTGTTGAAATAACGGTTTGGTGTTGGGGAAAAAACTCCAGTAATATTCATATTTATGAAAACCATTTTTTTTCCTTTTGAGTCTATCAGATGTTTATTATTTTTTTAATAATCTTTCTCCTTCATTTCCCATATTGGCATGTACTTTTCTCTGGTCTACCCACGTCATTATTGTTATTAACAGCATCCAATATGTGAATCTACAACACTCAGGGCATATTCTCATTCTACCAGTCTCAATGTCCAGCAAGAGGAAATCCATCCCAAAATATCCGGAAACCGCAGTCCAAAAACCAATCTATGAAGCCAATTCATTGAAAAGCGCGAATACAACTTCGGCAGTGCGACACTTCAGCAACGCAAAGTTATTCGGAGGAGAATCTGGAACAGGAATGACGTCATTGACGAAGGCGCAGGCGCCCGATCCCCTAGTGACCCACATTCTAAAAATAGAACGTCCATGAGCTAATAATAGAAGCAGGCCGAGACTGAGATAGATTGAGGCCGTTACCCCTTTCTTCGAGTCTATCCGTTCCTTCTTTCCCGCATCACGCAAAGCTTAGCCGTCAGTTGTCAAAAGTTTGATACAGGAGATCGATAAGAGTTGAATGTTGTTTGCGTATTCATCAATAACGGCTGAAGTGTTATATTCTCGAATTATCAAGAATTGCAACTTCCAGAATCTTTTGAAAAATGACTGTCATCCTTGGCATGGCCTTGAAAAATTTGAACTGAGTAGTATTCAGATCCCAAATCAAAAAAGGGGGAGTAGCGATGTTTTCTATAATAGGGTTAGAATGCAAACTAAGTGACTACACATTGGTAAATGCTAAGATGATTTTTTGTATCAAGTGGGGTAGTTATGACGTAGCCACAAGATTGTGCCATTTCTATTCATTCTAGTCGTTGATCCTTGATATTTGATGTTGCCAATACTACAATATTATTTTTTCAGAAACAAATAAGTGAGGTTATCGCAAAAAACGCAGAAGTTGAAGTTCATTGACACGCTGGCAATTGATATATTTGACCAGTTATTAGGATAGTACTTTCTTATGTGATGATCCAAAATTGAAGATCCAATCATAATATTACACATAGTACGTAATGTTGAAATTTGCGTTTCAATAATAATTAAAAGGCAGTTTAAATTTGTGAATCAAAATATGAGAATGAAAGATATGTGTTTCACTATTGGCCAATCTATATAGTGGATTGTTCAAGAAATAAGGTGAATATCCCAATTTTTTGCGCTAAGTACATTCGATTATCAATTTATACAATTTTTAATGCTGGTTGGATCAAAGATTTTACATCAAATTTTGTGTAAAAAAGCTCAAGAACACTGGAAATTCTCCGAGGATTGGAAAAAACGCTGGCACAAGAATATTACATCTGAGGGGGACTACTCTGAATGGGACAAAATAGAAATTAATTGATGAATAAATACCTACATATTTTTTCAGAAAAATGTAAAAAATGGAACAGAGATTATGATAAATGCGTAATCCAGATTGCATTATTTCCGCTAAAAGTTACTCGCTGTTCCTACTCTCCATATTTAGATTAATTAGAGAGAAGACATAACTTTTGGCTCGGTAAACATATCTGAAGTAGATTGATGTGAACAAAACGCATCTAATGTCACTAGAGAGGATCCACAGATGAACCTAACTGTACTTGTAGAATATTTCGATTGCAAGTCAATAGAAAAACAAACGCATTTACTCACCGTGATATAGATATTTCTACTCATATATTCTTATAGGAAATTTGTTCACAACGCATACAAACTGAAAAACAAGAATATTTCAAAGAAATCGACAAACCTCCATGCATTTGCATACATAACCTAAAATAACATTTTATGTCAGTGTCATCACAACTCGTTTATACTTCTACAGCAATAGTAATGGTATCCCGCGGTTTTTTGAAAAAGCAGTTTACGTAACTGAAATCAAGTAAGCCATTCTTACTGTCAATTCTATTTATTCCAAAATAGTTTGGCTCACTAGGTATGTCTTAATCAGAAGAGTATAAGAATGGCACGTTGGAATCTAGTATCAAACCAAAGAAAACACATTCACACTGTAAATAACTCAACAATTCGGTAATACAAGGATAATTCTAAGTGAAAGAATATCTGCAAAGTGTACGAGTTTTTCTAAACATAAGACTCATTTTGAAAAATTTGAATAGGCGACCGATTATTGTAGTGTACTGAAACATCACAATTATTTCACAGTAACTTGCGACATCTCTTAATGAAAATACAAAGCTGTCAATAAACCATCTCATATTCTGCAGAAATCTATAGGAAACGTTGAGGATAGGAAACTGTTATACTCTATTTATACAGGGGGTTACCGGGAAGAACTATTTATTAAGGTGAATCGAAATGCTCTGCCAAATGAGCTTTATTGAATGGAAACAACGGATGGAATATTTCAGGAAGGCATTTACGGAGTCCCTTCATTTTATATTATACTTGGAATGAGAAAAATCAACTAATTCACAAGTTTTGAAAAAACAATGTGTTTTGCATGTAAATACACAGATGCTTACAAAAAACCACCGGATCCAAAATAAAAACTTAAAAACCTACAGATAGAAATACACTAGATGTAATAAGGATGTGCTCTCTGAAAAAAAGTTGTTCATATATAAGATACAAAAGTGAAAGAAGTTCTTTCTTCCCGAAAATATAAATGAGATATAAACCTTCCTCGAAATTTCCAGTTTGAAGTCGTAATTTTGAAATTACCAGAAATTTTGAGATTGAAGTCGAAATTTCGAGATTAAAATCGAAATTTCGAGATATTTTGAAAAAATCAATCATACACCTAATAATGTTTTCATATATTTGTCTGAATCATGAAACTAGAAAGAAGTGCAGGTTTGATTACATTCTTTATGGAATGAAGACCCTTAAACAGCTTTACTCACGTAGTGATCAGTTATCGAGGTCATCTCTACCTGAAAATGTAAATCCAATTATCCAAAGCTAATCCTTATTGGCCATTAGCGACTCGTAAGTAAGTTGTTGATAGGTGCGACTCTATCTTTGGCGTAAACTGTGTTTTTGATAGTTTCTGCCTTTGATGGGGTTCGTTCCTGTTAATTTGGACCACACCAGAGCGAAGGAAATTCACGTGAAACCTGATAAGTAAGTAACCGTGAAGTGAAAAAAAATATATAAAAACATTTTATTTACTAAAAACAGGTTTCTTTATCCTCGATTATGATAATATACAGGGTGAAACATAAGTACGTTAAAATTTTCAAGTATTGCTGATATAATTTCAAGGAAAAAAGTCTTTTTAAACTTCTGTCCGGAAATGCTCCGTTTCGGAGTTACAGGGTGTTGAAGTTGATTTTTTGTTCGTTTTTCAAAAATAATTTTTGCAAAAAATTAGTTATTTGCACGTTGATGTGACAAATCATAATTTTGTAATAATTTACATGCAACATCTAGAGGGCGCTGCGTACGCTGTTATTATTTATTTCAAATTGCCCTAACTTTAGTGATAGTGAAGTTGCTGAGAACATCACAAAAACTAAGTATGTGACGTAACACCTTTTTCCTATAAAACGTTTTTCGACAAATCATTTGTTTTTGAGATACAAAGTGTTGACATTTTTCAAAAAGTGGTTGGTTATTGTCATAAGTTTTTTGCAATTTTAGTTATTTCCGTCAAACATTTTATAGGAAATAGTTGTTCATTTTGATGAGATCCACCATATACCTAGTTTTTGTAATGTTCTCAGCAACTTCACTTAGCGCCCCCAGGGGCTAAGAGAGAGAGAGAGAGAGAGAATATACTTTATTGTCATAAGATCGATTTTGTGGACAAAGTTTCACCTAATCTATAATGCAATTATATATAAAAACAAAGTGCATTTATTTTCACTGATACATATTTCACTCACACATAAAATGATATATATACATATACATACACATATATACATACATATACATAAACATAAACGTCATATAGGATACTGGTAAATATCAAATAAATA
Organism: Leptinotarsa undecemlineata; assembly: GCA_015342065.1. Classification (NCBI taxonomy): domain Eukaryota; kingdom Metazoa; phylum Arthropoda; class Insecta; order Coleoptera; family Chrysomelidae; genus Leptinotarsa; species Leptinotarsa undecemlineata. Next base: position 3,308 of record WOGP01003924.1, on the reverse strand, counting down.
AAAAAATTTTTTTTTTTTAAATTATCATTATAAAATTCTTTGTACATTATAGTATGGTCTGTCACTTAAAAAACTTTTCACAGCTTTCCTAAAGCATTGTAAAGATTTTATTTTTGTTATATTCTTTGGCAAATGGTTGAACATTTTGCAACCATTATAGATAATGGAATCTCTTATGAGTGATGTCATAGGTATTGGCAACTTAATGTTATTGGATTGCCTTGTCACATAATGGATTGGTGATGATTGAAACGTGTGCGAATATTTTTTAATTAAACAAACTGTTTCCATTATAAAGATAGAAATCACTGTTAGAATTCCATAAGTGTTGAAGAGTAATCTACAAGAGTCTGTACGTTTTGATTTGCACATATATCTCATGGCTCGTTTTTGCAAAACTAAAATATTTTGAAGTAGATAACCACTACATACTCCCCAAAATGGAATTACATATTTGAGGTGAGATTCCACCAAAGAAAAGTAAACAGTCTTAGCTGCTGTTAAACCAAGTTCATTTGCGATTACTCTGACTGCATAACATCCAGAGTAATATGCATCGATATAGAAAATTGTCGAAAACGATCACCTCCAGCGTTGATGAGGAGGTGTAGCTTTTTACTTGGAAAATTTGTGTGAATTAATTTTCTTCACAAAAAGTAGCAAAAGTTTACTGTTAAAAAAGGTAAGGCAATTTGAAATGAATACTGAGAGTATACGCAGCGCCTTCTAGATTTTACATGAAAAATAATACAAAATTATGATTGATCACGTCAAAAAAAACCTGGGTACCTAATTTCGTACATATAAATTAAGTTTTTCGAAAGTTACTTTTAAGAAACGAACAAAAAATCCAATTTCAACATCCTGTACCTCCAAAACAAAGCATTTTCGGAAGTTTATATAGACATTTTTCTTCTTACCATTTTCTCAGGAAAACGTCATTTGAATATTTTAACGTAGTTATGTGAATCTTACATTTTTTTCAATGCAAAACGACGATAAAAAAGTTGGAAGCTAGGCAGCTTTTACAAAGACCATTAAAACAACTTTCTGTAAGATTTTCACTGTAAGGATTATACAAAAACTAATTCACGTGTTTTGCTATAAAATAGCTTCCTCGAACGAAAATAATAAATCAGTCCTTCGCCGTGTCTATCTAAACTTAAAAACTACCGAACTATTGGATTATCGTACAGTTTTCACCAACGTATGTACTAATTCGAGATAAATGTTTCGTGTGAATTGGTCGTCAACGTCATATTCTATATGATGATGTTGACGATATTATTGAGTAATCGGGGAGGTAGTGCTACCCTGCGAAATTTCATCAGAATCGCTTCCTAATCCCTATGCGATATAACATAACATTTCACTACTTTTTTTTGTTGGAGATACTGTGAGTGAACCAAAAATTATTTAGCAAGGTGTCCTTCAAGGATCTGTACTTGGACCATTTTAGCAATTATATGTTTAAAATATGTTTTTTCGTTAACCAGCTGTCACATCCCTACGAACGACAACACTCAGAAGTCCAAACTTCTGCGAGATGAGGACTAACGTGGTCTTACCTTTTAACTTGTGATTTCTAACACAGGTTAGACGATGACAAGTGAAATTCAATCGTCCAGCCTGCGACTTGAACCACCGATTCGCACATCTCTCGATTAACAAAATCAGCCAAGCACTCACGTCGAGCCGCCCGGCTACTGACCGACCTATTGGTTTGATATATCGTCATTCGTTAGTCTATGTGGTGACAAATTTTTTTATCATAGAAAAGGACAGCTTACATCTGTCACACATAACTAGAAATTTATATCATGAACTTATAAAATGGGAGAAAAACAATCTTCTGAAACTCAATATAACTGTAAATGTGCTCACGATGAAATCAAATGAGTCCAATATTTTCAGTATATGTGAGGATGTTGATCTTGTAGAATTCTCTAAAGAAATTAAATTATTGAAACTCTCGTGAACACCACATATTGATAATTACAGTGCTTGAAATATATATTTTTGAATTATGTATTTTTGTACATATGAATAGATCAAATTTTTCTTCTGATTAGCAAATCCGTTGATGTATAACTCAATTCGGAGATTTTCTAGTAAAGCCGTCTACTGAAAAGTCATGTATATCTAGGAATGTACCACGAAAAGGTGTCAATAAATCAGATGATGATATAAAAGCAGCCCCTCATATAAATACTTTCAAATCAAGATTAAAAATATTTTCGATTGATAAAATTTGCTATTCTCTAAATGAATTAATTATGATGACTTTATCCTTTTCTATGTAATTTTTGTCTTTTGTTCATTATATTATTTGGCTTGTATCTTTTAAATAATTCATTAGCATATAATTTCGCTTTGACTTTGCATACAGAGAAATATTTTTTTTGTACTTTTCCGTGAATAAAATGAATAGATTATTATCATAGATCTACGATGCGATGACATATGTCTATCTTTCAAGCTTACTAGCCATTTTGATGTTTGAAATAATAGTTACATATTTATAATGTAGTAACTGAAAAGCTGTTAAGACGTATACGATATAAATACGTTTGTTCCCTTAAGCAATTCATGCACATTTTGATTTTCCTTCACACTATACAATTCGAATTGATATCTTAGGAGTAATCGCAAAATTAAAAACTATCACACGAAAAAATAGGTCCAAGTTGCCTACCAAACTGACGTGAGAGGCATTATTGAGAAAGATTTCAATTGCGTTCGTTTTATTTTACGTAGTAAACTATTTTGAAAGCTTAGGTGACAATTTCGTTTTGGGTTGTCTATAGGTAGATAGGTATTTCCCTATTTCAAAATTGACATTGATAGTTGTGACCATACTGTAACTGTAACAGGCTTCGCTTAAATGACTCAAGAACTGACTATATTGTTTTCTCTCTTAGAAATCATGACATGAAGTTGAAGTTAAATGTGGAATTTCTTGGAGTAATGCATGACTCATCTTTAACATGGAAATCTCATGTTGATTATTTAGCGAAAAAACTTATCTCCTAAAATACTTGGCCAAAATTGTTAGCAATAAAGTACTATTAAAGGCTTACTATGCTTTATTTCAGTCTCTAGTTCTGTATTCATTTCTCTGTTGGGGCCACTCGGCACATACTGAAAGAATTTTTGTCATCCAAAGACGAGCTCTTCGATAAATGCTCTTTCCCACTTATAGGGAGGATATAAGAGAAAAATTTATAAAATTTGGTATCTTAACTATACCGTCACTATACATTTATGAATGCATTAAGTTTATAAAAATCAATATAAAAACTTATGAC
>WOGP01003923.1:0-14605 GCA_015342065.1 Leptinotarsa undecemlineata | reverse complement strand
TCTCGATGTGAGAAGTTCTCTAGAAATTTTGTATTGTAATTTTGAATAAAATAAATTGTTTTTAAAAACGGTTTTCGACTTCAAAGTTACTTAACTTACTCGAGTAGGCAAAATTTGCGAAAATTGAATACAGCATTTTATTTTACACTTGATGGAACTCGCTGTCGGATATGTAAATTATTTTTCAAAACAACGCTGGACCTCAATGATCGTCCTATTCGAACGGCTCTAATAAAAAAAGGAAATGATGAATTTCTTGAAGTCGATAAAAGAGGGAAACATGGGCAGCAGCCAACTGTCAATCCAGAAATCAAGGACAGCATAAGAACATTCATCAACTCTATTCCAAGAATTGAATCTCATTATTTGAGGGCCCAGACTAGTCGAGAATTCATTGACAGTAGTAAAAATTTGGCTGATTTATATCGAGACTACAAGGAAAGTCGCGAACAACAAAATAAAAGTGTAGCTACGGTTTCAATGTTCAATCGCATATTCAGAAATGAATTTAATATCTCATTCTTTATCCCGAAGAAAGATCAATGTGATATTTGCGAAGCCTTCAAAAATGCCGAAGAGGAGAACAAGAAAACTCTGCGTCCAAAATATGATCAACATAAAAAAGAGAAAGAATGGTCACGTACAGAAAAGGAAGCAGATAAAAATGATAAAACCTAACCTTACGTTATTGTGTATGACCTGCAAGCAGTTATGCCAGTTCACAGAGGTAATGCATCTTCATTTTATTATAAAAGTAAATTAAACTGCATAAAGTTAACAATATGCGATTTACATTTGGAAAATGTAGATTGTTACTTCTGGGACGAAACACATGGAAAGCGTGGTGCGGTGGAAATAGGAAGTTGTGTTTTCAGGTATCTGCAGCCTTTGAACACTAAAGAAAGTGGCAATAAACTTGATTTAATTATTTATTCTGACAATTGTTGTGAGCAACAAAAGAATAAATATACTCTGGCAGCTTACGCATATGCTGTGGAGAAACTACAAAACATCAACAGTATCACCCATAAATTTTTAATATGCGGACATACCCAAAACGAGGGAGATAACGTACACAGCGTCATCGAAAAACAAGTAACCAGATATTTGAAATCCTCTCCCATATATACCCCTCCGCAATATACCGCCCTTATTCGATATGCTAAAAAAATGGTCTGCCTTATAAAGTACACGAATTAACTTTTGAGGACTTTCTCGACCTCAAGTAACTACAAGAAAGCTGGGGTAACAATTTTACTGTAGACTCTGATAAGAACCAAGTGAGTTGGCATGACCTAAGAGTTCTGAGGGTGGAAAAAGGTCATTCTCATTGTTTCTTTTACAAAATGTCTTTTGCGGATAAAGAGTTCAAACGCGTGAACGTCCGAAATCTTAGAAAAAAAACGGCAGTTCACTTCAAGGACGATCTACTAGTGTATCAGGCATATTCCCAACGAATACCTCTGAAGGAGAATAAAAAAGCATTTACAGGAGCTTGTGGACCGACAGATTATACCAAACTTATATTACGATAGTTACTATAAGTCTGTGTTTGATATTCCACAATAAAAAAAGTTGAAAACTCATGGTTTCAGTATTTTCCTACGATCGGTGGCAAAAAAAATTGAAATTTTTCCAAAGTATCCCTGAGGTGGTGTGCTATTAGTACCTGAGAAACAGAAACTCAATTCTTCTTATATTTCAACATAATTTACAAAAAAATCAGTTACTTACCATAACATAAAATTTGATACATGCTGTACTTGGTTCATCAATAACGTTGTAACTCGAAATATTCGATAGCATCATTCATTGAATCAAAATCAAAAATGTCTTAACTAAAAAAATGAGTATAGAGTATTGAATAGTGTACATGAAATAACACATGTGCAACTATGTATTATGTATATGTATACAATTCGTAACAAAGTGTTACTGTGTAATAATAATTGTTAGTTCAATAACAAACAGTTTTTCGCCATTTCTGGAAAATGTACTTTTTTGACTTGTGTCACTTTTGTGATACATCTGCGAATTGATACTACAAGTTCCTAGATAAATAAAAAGATAGATAATTTTATTAGTCTCCATAAATGACATGAGATAAGTCCAGTGGTAGTCATATAAATAAGATAAATATATAGTTTGAATAGTCTGGTATTCACACATGAAACGTTAAATAATTGATGGAGCATACACATACAAATATAAGTCGAAACTTGGATGCCAACTATTTACAAAACTTGTTGAAAATATAAAATAAAATGTACATATAAAACAAATTAAAAGTGTGGAAAATTTGTCTATCGGTCATTGGATGTAGTTCTAATATTGAACTTAACGTATTCAGTTTGGTACTTTTATGGATTCAGGAAGCAGGTTACAAAAGTAGCCTCAAGCATACAGGGTAGATTTTGTGTACCATGTTTTGTTGAATTGATTTAGGTGTACGGTGTTTTTATATCTGGAATCATGCTCGTGAAGATCGCTATTTTTTGTAAACTTATCTTCATTATTAAATGTATGAATTAATAACTTATGTAAGTAAACACACGGAAGCGTTAGAATATTTTACCGTTTGAAAGTATTTCTACAAGATTCATTATAATCCATGCTAAAAATGAGTCTTATAAATCGTTTCTGTAAAATGAACACTCGTTATACTTCAGTTGACCTTACCCCATGTAATGATATTACAGCTGATTGGCGTATAGCTGATTGGCGTATATGCATGTTAATCCAGTGGTTTCTATGAAAGTTCGATTTGAGACTAGTAAAATCATAATAGTTCATTAAGTTTTTTACATATGTTATTAATTTGGTTGTAGAAGGTTAATTGGTAATCCAGCTCCATACCAAGGAATTTTGTGCTTTCTGTTGTTAAGATATCAGTGTGGCTTAAGTTGAACTTCATGTTGTTGGAGTGTTTTTGAAGGCTACTGAATTGGATAAGGACCATTTTTTCCATATTATTAATGAGGTGAATTCTCTCACACCATCAAGTGAAGTTCTTCACTACTAGTTGTATATCATTCATCAAGTCAAATGTATCGTTAGCAGTTAATATAATTGCATGAATGAAGACCTGTCCTCTGTTAATGTGGAGAGGTAGGTCGTTGACATACAATAAAAATAGTAGAGGACCCAATAATCCACCTTGAAGAGTCCCAAAAAAATATTTTTTTCCTCTGAAAGTTCTTTATTGACCTTATTTTATGGTTCTGCCGGTCGTTTATGATAAAATGAAAGATTGTATGGGATTCGAATGTCTATTGCGCGGGCGAGGTCAAAGAAAAGTCCTACTGCACATTTATTTTTATCGATATTTTCATAGATATACTGGATAATATTTTTCTATGCTCTAGGTAATTTATCAATTGATTGTACACAGCTGTTTCTTTAACTTTTGAAAAGCAGTTGAGAATACATCTCTTTCTATAGTTTTCTATACAATGCGTATCTCTTTCGAAAACTCTAATCACGATAGTGATTTCTCAGAAGAATCTGACCCTGGTAACAAAGAAGTTCCATTATTTCATATCCATTTATTCAATTTGAAAAGAAATATACATACTATTAAACGTATTCCGATGGCTGCAAGGTTACTCTCTGCAATCACCCTCATAAAATTAATTAACGAATGTGTATCCAGGAATTCAAGAAAAATTTTAATATTTTCAATAATAACATTACGAAATCGACTAATTGTTATGCCAAAATTTCTGAAAAACATACAAATTATAATGACATCCCCAAAAAGCAAGTACTCTTGAAAGCCTCTGACGATGATATAACAGCAGCTGTTAGATTTATCTATTCTACTGATAGTTCTGCTGAATTTGATGCTGCTTTTCTCAAGAAAGTGAGTTAAGAATGTTTATATAAATATCTTTTATCATATCTACTACACATTTTTTACATAAATGTTAACCATATTAACGAGTGCTTGAAATGAAGGAATTTTCCTATAATCGAGCGAGTCAAATTGTAGGTTATCATTGAATATGTAAAATGTTATTTATAATCACCGACTGAATGTTGCCATGTGCTGGTGGCACACAGACCAACGTTGTTTTTTTTCTATAATCTAATGAGTCGGTTGAAGTTTGTAACGCGCATATCGCATGATAGAAATATTTGATTACACCATAATATATTCATTTAAAATTTGTTGTATAAATTGTTGATACTATATTATGACCTTTCTAGTTACAACTACATCGATAGATAAGGCTGTTCCAATTACTCTCATAATGAACATTACAAACACGAAAGTGTTTCCTGTAGACATGCCCATGGTGGTACTCAAAGTTATTCAGGTGAGTCATTATTATTCTTTGTTATAGATTTACAGTAAATTATATGATTCAATTTCTACCTCTAGATTTTTGTTCAAATTTGAACAATTTTCTCTTTGTTATAGATATGGGGTGAAAGAGATAATTAAAAAATCTGAAGACTCCATTATTGTCTACTTGAAATGAAGTCCAAAGATGACAACATTGAATAAAAAATTCGATACCTGCCTGTAGAAGTGACATGAGTCGTGATAGAAAATGAAAAGGAGTTCTCTGTTTTGAATACGGCTATGAACAGATTTCATGATGACCCACTTCTAGCACCCCTACACTTGAAGAAATCAGAACCAGGATGACTGGATGACTATGAAGATGATGATGACTATTATAGAGGAATATATAACAAAAATTGAGAAATAGTTATTTATTATACAAGGAAAAATAGTATCAGATTTTATCTCGAGGTTGTGTTGTCTCCCGACGCGAAGCGGATGAGACAAAAAACCGAGAGCTAAATTCTAATATTTTTCCCGTGTATAACACACAATTTTTTTCTGTGACGGAAAAACGACGATTTAATATTGAAAAAAAACATAATTTTAATGTTTGAACAGGTAGGCTGTTTTACTTATTGCGTTTCTAGGAAACCAATCAATAGAAAATCAATTATCTATCAATTCAAATCTGTGATTTTTTTTTTAATTTTGAGATTTTATTAAAACAACGATGAAAATAAAAACAACAATAAAAAAAATTGGTGCTCCGGGGCGACTTTATTGATTCCAGTTGCGCATTTGCTTTTTCAGCTGCATAGAAACCCATCTGAAGATCTTGATCTACCAATATCTTCTCTCTTATAAAACAAAACGTAGGGTGTCTCCAGAGGATCCAATGGATTCAATGCATCGTCAGAACACTTCATGACACGACTATCGTCGTGCCAGTCCGTTTCGTCTTTGACGAAGGCGTAATAATGACCAAATTCAACGCCAGAACCACAGTGAACAATGACAATCACAATGAATATTATAATAGTGGTCTGCTAGATTGAAATTTTCATTTATTTCGAACCTTCAAAAGGGTTTCTGGCTCCGTCAGAGGTTGAGTCTTGTTTGAAGATCATCAGTGTTATTATTACATTGATTGGTGCCTCAGCTATACTTGTTTCCTTATAAGTCACTTAGTTTGGCGCATGTTTGGCAATACAGTCGATCATTACCTGTTAAAAATTTCATTTTCAGATGATTTAATAATAAGTTTTGAACGGACTGGTTATTAGTCATATTTAGAAAAGCTAGATAAAGTTCCAGAAATTCACTTAAGTTATCGCTACCTCTTGAACATTTACTACACAGAAAAAGACATGCAGTTCTTTCTCGGAGACGGTGTTATTGGCTTATTTTTCTAAACTGGCACAACGACACAAAAGCCATCAACAGTCGCAGAAAAAATATTTTTAATCATTATAAAGAAAATACCTACAAATGATGCAGAAATTTGGAAATATTTTTTAATTTTTACAATGTAAATACCAATATCTTAGTGGAAGCAGTTTCTAGCACAATTCAGATTATTATTTGAATGATTCATACAGTGGTGAGATTTGAGAAACAGTTTCTAATTTTCTAAGAAAGACACCCTTCATCATGCAAGTCATAAATTTGATTTCATAAAGTTAATTGAGCCATTATTTCATTTCATATCCCTTGATCAAAGCATCAGGTCTTATACAATTCTTGACAATTCTGAAATTAGTTCAGAATTCAGGGTTGCTACTGCTGCTGCCAATCCATGTAAATTTCTCATACACTTGTTCATGTGTTTTTTCATAGTTGGATTATATTGGCTGATATCTGCTGTTAAATTTATCATACGATGATACCAAACTCCATTTTCAACGTTTATAATAGCAATTTCTCTATAAAAATATTTTTTGGTTTTTCAATATTGAAAACCTTGCACATCGATATGAAACATGATGCCACACCTGACGTCACCGTAATAACAAAGTTGTCAATCTACTTACGGAGTTTTGATAATGCTGATGCTGATGATGCAATACCACTTTAGCTATTCAGCTATTATGTGTGTTATCGACTCTCAACCATTTAACCAAAACTTTTCCATTTTTTCTCTCAAGTACCTTTTCCGCAAAATATACATCAGGAGTTTTCACTTTTTGTGATTGTTCTTTGAAAAAAACCTCCTGAAATATCCTGTTCTATATTATCCTTCAGCAAACAAATTATATTTATAGTTATTTGAATTTTCCTTATTAGGAATATTTCTGTAGACCAGTTTGGAAAATGTTTTATTGAAAATTCCTCGACTTTTGTATATACGTACATGACCTCTTATTTCGAATTTATTACTAGATTCGCTTTGTTTGATGTGATTCAAAGCTGTATAAATTAATGTATTTTCATCTTTTTTACTCACTTCAGCAGGTTTTATTTCAATGGTTCTTTGAGTGGAATTATTGCATATCTCCAAATCACATTTCAACACATTTATCCACTGATAGTTACCTTGGAAATTGAATTCTTCATACATCCTTGACTTCAGTTTTCTATTGAAACTTTCAATGTTTGTTTGAAGGTGGTTGACAATGTTTCCTGGTGTATTACATCACTTCGGACTTCCATTGTCTAATATAATATAAATTGATTCGAAATCCCTGAAAAAATAAAAAAATTAAACGAAAATTACAATTTTACAAACACAAAAACTGAAATTACAAGGAAATAACATACAAGCTACAAACAAAAAATAAAAAATTTGATTATTGATTAAAGTTGAAACTTTAAAATATTATTAACACAAATGAAAAATAAATATTATAAAATTCCAAACCAAGCTATGTCACGACGTTTCGATTGTTCGATTCGTTTCGATAACTGACAGTTATCACCCGAAGGCGATTGTGGATATTAATAATCGAAACATCGTGACATAACTTGGTTTGGAATTTTTTAATCTTTATTTTTATTTTTCATTTCTGTTAATAATATTTTTAAGTTTCAACTTTTATTAATAATTAAATTTTTTATTTTTGTTTGTAGCTTGTATGTTATTTCCTTGTAATTTCAGTTTTTGTGTTTAGTTAAATTGTAATTTTCGTTCAATCTTTTAATTTTTTCAGGGATTTCAAATCAATTTATATTATATTAGACAATGGAAGTCCGAACTGATGAAACTTTTGATAATTAATGATTTATTTTCAGTGAACGTATTATAATGATTCATGTTATATTTTTTCATCAACTTTTTGAATTCTGTGTTGAAAAATTCTTTTTCTGACTCGGTTTGTAAATTGTGGTATTTGTCCACGTAAAACTCTTTCCTTAGTTTTAGAGACACAAATGGCTGTATTATTCTTTATAAGTATTGCCCAAGCAAACTTGGAAAAACAATTTATCCCAGTCAAAATAATTAGTGGGAAGTTATCCACGCCTTTCCTTCCACAGTTTCTGACGTGTTGACTGTCGATGTTGGGATAGAGGAGAAATTGTAAGCAGTGTTGCCAAGTTTCTCATAAATCTAAGGCTAGTATTTAATTGGGCGATATCATACAATTGAGCTGAACAAACCAAGGAAAATTTTCTAACCGTATATACACAGAGAAGAATTCGAAAAAAATTGTTCCCTGAAGATTTTTCACAACCGTATTGAGTAAGCATATAAAGTGTATTAACAGTATCGATTTTGACACGCATTATAATTTTTTTTTTAAGATGAATACATTCTACTCTCTGGCAAAACTTTGTATTTTCCAAATCACGGCGAGAACTTCGTGAAATTTTGAGAAATACCTTTTAGTGAGGTGCACAGAGTGAATCATTAAATCAACGTGACGTACCGTATCGCTTTGATTACAACATTTCATCAGAATTGTCGATCTCATCAATACGGGTTCAGGGCCATTCCTAGCATGGGCCCTCCAGGAAGTTGGGACCGTTCAACCATCTACTAGATCCCCAATAATGAAGATTATTTTGTCTTATGGCTTCATCGGCAACATTTTCTTTCGTTGGTACCCAATTCCAACTCCTTACATCAGTGGTTTCTATAATTTCAGACACCCTGTGTGCCACAAAAAGTTTGAAAATTGTGGATTTTGATTTGATTCAGCCTATAACAGTTTTAGAGTCTGTCCAATAGAATATTTTGTTGTATCTGATACTGTGGTGTTCTTAAATGATCACTGTTTGTTTGCTCCTTAAAACTGCAGCTTGAAGTTCTAGCCTAGGAATGGATTTTAATTGGTGTTACTGTGGACTTCGCCATTACGAAACATGTTTCAAAAGATTATTTTTTGGTGAAACGGAAATAAGCAACAGAAGCGTAATCCTGAGCACTAGCATCACAAAAGACATGTACTTTTATTTTTTGTTTTTGTTGGCCAAATATACTGGAGCAGAATTCTTGCCATAATTTTAAAGATGCTAAATAACCCAAATTGATCAAAAATAGCCATCACTGTTTTTAAGACATCTTTTTTTGTAACAGGTACTTTGGTCAAGTTCTGAAAATCAAACCAAACTTGTCTTCCTCAGGATTCCAAATTAAACCTAGAATCTTTAGAATTCTTATTCTGAATCCATGTCTTTTTGATTTATAGCTCGATATTCATCTGGAATGATTTTCAAGAGATCCCTTGAGTTGCTCGACCAATTTCGTCACCAGATGTGATTGTTTATCCTCTTCTATAGAGTATCGATACTGTCTAAATACTCGTCAACATAATGGCAATAGCTCTTACAGCTTTTGGAAAGCCTTTTCAGAATTCTAGTGTGTTTCTTCTCATCACGAATTAGGCAGAAGTTGGAGACGAAACTGCTCCAAATATCATGGAAAATATCTAATATTCCTCAGGATTTTTTCCACCTCTTCTTCTTCGCCTGCACAAAAAACGGTGTACATTCCTATCATTCTATATAATCCTGTATGTCTGCTGTTACTGCTATATGTCTTTGCCTGAATTAAAAAATGACTCCCAGTAGAGAGTTTAGCAAGTCTGGGCCGTTGAAAAGAAAGTCTTTGAGGCTGGTACCGTTGGATTTTGCTGCTGCGTCGAATACAAAACGTAATTTGTTAGGCTTATTTAGATTCGTAACAGCAAAATGAGGCAAGTTTTATATATTTTGGGATGTATTCTGAATTTTCACATCGATTAATTAATTTCCTGGCATACCCTTTTTTTAAATGTTTTAAAATCTTTATCTCATATATCTCTCTCAGCAAAGTTTTTGTCTTAGTCCATTTTTTTCTCTATATCTTTCAGCCGGTTTAGTGCAGTAAGTTTACTATTTCGGAGTTTGAACTGGTCACTCTTCCACAAAAGTCCAGTTTTCCACTTGTTCAAATAATCCCTCTAGTATTTTCTTCCATGATTATTGTGCCTCGAATATCATCTGGATTTTGTGATTTCTTGTAATGATTCATTCCCAAACTGTCAATTTTGAAAGAATTCTCAACAAGATTCTCTAAATTAGTCTAAATCTTGCAAATTTTCGCGCTGGTGGCTGGCAAAAAGAGAATATTCTTCATCGACCCTGCCAAAATGATTTTTATTGAGGTTGCCTTGTATAACCCATCATAATTTGGATCTAAACAATATGGGATCATTTTTTCCTCCTTCGTCGACTTCTCTGGCTATTATTAAACTTATATCGTCCTGCCCAATGAATATTTTAGGCTTTGCATTATAGTAAATAAGATGATAGTTTAACTTTTATTATATAATCCAATTTTTGGATATATTTTTCACATCCACAGACTGCACAGGAAGAGACAAATTGTCAACGGTACAGACATTGCTCAAGTTGTATATAATACTCTCACTTAGACCACGTATTTTCAATGATATCTTTTTCGAATTATAATCTTCGGATGTAATTGAATTTGTCCATTTGATTCTCAAAGTTCCACAACCAAGATACAGTTCACAATCACAACACGACCGTCGTAAAAACAAATCAAAATAAAAACAGAAAACAAGAGAAATCGACCACATGGAAAAAAGGAATATCCCAGCTGTGAGTAATCCAAACATTGAAAGCACCCACGACCACAAAAACTTCATCGCATATGAACTTACAAAAACTGCAATAACAGAAGCAAACCCAAATATCGAGTGGACCAATAAATATAGACATCGTAATCCAAGACGTAAACCTGTCATTAGAACAAATAAAGCTATGGAAAACGTGAAAACGTTACAAAAAAGGATTATCCATGTTTATAATCTAGATGCTTCAAACTGGCCTGAAACCCTTCAGAGTGGCTTGAAATGCACTGCACCACATATAACTTTTGAATGTGAAACACTCAGCAGAACAGAATTAAAATATTCCATGAAGGTAACATTCCAGATGCAATACGTCAAAGAGGTTTACAACCCTGAAATATGGAGCAGCCGTAAATAGATTTATCTTCAGGCCAGGAGGACCGTTTTCATCAAAATCTGATAGGAAAGATGACCAATATACAAAAAAACTTCGCAGTAATGACAACATCCCAGAACCTGGTAAAGCAGAACTAAACGAACACCAATCATTTATATAAAGTATTTTTAGTAAAAACGTTCAAAGTTTGTCAAATAAAATGAACTTATTAGAACTGTATAGTGATCGGGAAAAAACAAGATTACTTTGCATTACATAACATTGGATGAAAAAAAAAACACATTGAAAGCATTGTTTTACCCGGTTATGTATTGGCATCAAAATTTTATAGAGAAAACCGTCAACACGGAGGTACTGCAATATTTATATGAGAGTCACAGATGAGTTACAAGAATATTGAAAGTTATATTAACATCTCATCCGAAATGTGTTTTGAGTGCTCCGCAGTTGAGTTCAACAAAGATACCTGCATTATTTCAATTTGTAGACCTCCCAGTGGTAATTTTGATGATTTCTTAAAAAAAAATAATAAAATACTACAAAGAGGTCATTAAATATTCCCGAGTAGTAATTTGCGGTGACCTTAATGTAGATTCTTTGGACCCTACCTCAACTCATTTTAAACATGTATCTGATCTGATAGACTCATATCAACTCAATAATGTCCAAATAGGGGCTACGCGTATCGCAAAATCGAATGGAAAAATACTTGAAAGCGGGCTTGACTATATTATCGCAAATATAACAGGATATTCTGTGCAAGTAATCCAAGTTTCTCCGACTATTTGGGTCAGTTCTTCAACTGGAAAGGGCTGCCAGTCTTGCAACCATGTGAATATTCAGAACATGAGTTGAGAATATTCACTACACAATGAATTGAGGAATTCAGAACAAGATTTGGAACCATTGACGCGATAGAATTATCAAGCACAGATAACATGATGAAAGAATTTGTCGATCACTTCAATTGGTGTTTTGAGATTTGTTTTGGGAAGCAAAAAGTTAGGCCTAAACGAAACCGCCTGAAGGCCCCAAAAAACCGCTCTCTGAAGAATTATCATTTGAGCTAGAAAATTCAAAATCGCTCAATTGGTTGAGAAATTACTTTCCTGAGAGCAATATCTTGGGTGAAACATATAAACAGAACAAAAAAAAAATAGTCGATAGAAAAATTCAAGAAGAAGAGCGAATATATACAGCACAAAAGTTCATAGACTGTAATAACAAAACTAAAACTCTGTGGAAAATGGTAAACATCACACTCGGTAAAGAACAACGAACGCACGAGAAAATATCCCTGATATTCAACGATGAAATGACCTCAGATGATAAACAAATATCAGATATTTTTCTAATACTTTGAAAAACCAAATAGATGGCATGAACCTACCAGAAAACTCATGTAAAACCCTGGATTTCTCACTCTCATACTCTATGTACTTTTCGCCGATATCTCATATTGACGTTGAGAAAATCCTATACAATTTTAAAAATAAAAATTCCAAGGGTATCGATGAAATACCTATGAAACTATTGATTGAAAGTAGCTCTATAATATCTAAACATTTAGCCAACATTATAAATGCATCCATATGTGCACAAAAAATGTCAAAGGGTGTTCCAGTCCACAAAAAAGGAGAGAAGACTAATGTAGGAAATTACAGAGGAATATGCGTCTTGAAATCAGTCTCCAAAGTGATAGAAAAAGCTGTATATGAACAAATTATGCTTTTTCTCGATAAAAATAATATCATCTCTACACAACAGCATGGATTTCGTAGGAATTTCTCGATCGAGACTGTCTCGGCTGAAATGATACAATATATTCATGAAAATTTAAATGATGACATGTTTGTGGTATTTTTTTGACCTCACACGAGCGTTCGAAACCATAAATCTCAAATTCTTGTGTGTCAAATTATGTAAAATAAGCATACGAGGGCCCATCAGCAGTTGGATTCATTCATACATGACTGAAAGAATAATTTAAGTAAAGATAAATAAGATGTGCTAAGAAGAACGGCAGACCAAAATCGGTACGCCGCAGGGAGAAATACTGGGACCTCTTCTTTTCCTTCTTTATGTTAATGACTTGCTCCATTTCATTAAATATGGTAAGCTATTCATGTATGCCGACTGTACAAGCATCATAGTAATAGTGCAGAACGTATCCCTCCTGAAAGAAAAATTATCCCATCATCAAATTAGCGTGACAGGCCGTACCGACTCTGATACGAATTTTTATTGTCAAGAAAATAAAAAATTCGTATTTTCTTATCTACGATGATCCCATAAACCAGTTGAATTTTGTATAAATGCCATCTGATACTTCAAAATGAAATATTGGCTAAATTAGTGATGCAATGCAGCTTCACGACTAGGTTATGTGAAAATTCTCTTTTACTGTTAACAGAACGTCCACTTGTGTGTTTTCAGAAATTGCCGTTTCAACTTTTTTGACGTTATCTTTCATATAGCCCAACTCCCGTATCAGAGTCGGTTAGTGCATATCAAAAAATGGTTTTCCACAAAATTTCATGGGGGTACTCATCATAGATTGGAAAACATGAATTTTTTATTCTCCTAACACTAAAAATTCGTATCAGAGTCGGTACGGCATGTCACGCTAATTTGATTCTGATAGTAAAACCCTTTGAATTGTCTTTTACAAAATTTCACGGGGGTACTCATCGTAGATTGAAAAATATGAATTTTTCATTCTCCAAACAATAAAAATTCGTATCAGAGTCGATACGGCATTTCTCGTTAATTTGATGATTCATTCTGTTATTACAACCCTCTGAATTGTCTTTTACAAAATTTCACTCATTGTAGATTGGAAAATACGAATTTTCCATTTTCCTAACAATAATAGTCAGAACGGCATGAGATGCTAATGTGAGGAGTTACCCTGTTAGAACACATCAGCAAATGGTTTTCTATGAAATTTCATGGGGTTACTTATCGTAAATTTTTTGTTTTCCTAGGTATAAAATGTTGTAATCAAGGCGATACGGCACGTCACGCTGATTTAATGATTCACTCTGTTAGTGCACCTCACTAAAAGGCATTAAACAAAATTTCACGAATTTCTCGCCGTGGCTTGAACGAAGTTTTGAATAGGAAGTATTCATCTTCGTAAAAATAATAACGCGTATCAAAATCGATACTGTTAATACGCTTCCTATGCTTACTCAATACGGTTATGAAAAATTATCAGTGAAAAATTTTATTTGAAGTTCTCTGTGTTTAAAAAATTTTTCTTAATTTGTTCGGCTCATTTGCATATCGCCCAATTGAATACCAGCCTTAGATTTATGAGAAACTCGGCAACACTGCTTACAATTTCTACTCTATCCCAACATCGATAGTCAACACGTCAGAAACTGTGGATGGAAAAGCGTGGCTAACTTCACACAAATGCAAAATATATTCATAGAATTGAATAGTTTATTAACCAAATTACATTTTCATGTTTGTAGCAAGTCAGTAATATGTTTCTTAAATAAACATATAAAAAGAAAAGTAAATTGTGAAAATATTGAGCAACGTAGGGGTTGCCTACGTACATATATAAACAAATAAATATTCAACTATAATAATAGTGGTATTTATAAACTACTACAATACAATCGATACCGGTGAGAATATTTCATCTCGAGTAGACATAGCTGACGTGAACTGTCCTATAATGATCGATCAGTGTGAAAGCAGCCACGAGTTGTAGCAAAGACTACAGAATACTATAAGACGTGTCACTCGCTCATTTTTCGACATCTGAGAAATCCCGCCGCCCGCTAGCAACAGCGGGTAATTACCAGCCGAGGTAGTACAGTGTGTCGCTTGAAGTTACCAGTTCTCGTCGGCACACGAGATATAAAGGTTGTCCGTATTGTTTGG
>WOGP01003922.1:0-14606 GCA_015342065.1 Leptinotarsa undecemlineata | reverse complement strand
TCAAGGGTTTTTAGAAGTATATTATGATCTACAGTATCGAAGGCTTTTCTCAGATCTATAAAGACACCAATTGATGGTGTCGATTCATCTAAGGATTAATAGATTTTTTGTGTTAATATTTTTGTTGGATCTTGTGTAGACATATTATTTATGTCAAGTTTTTATTGAAAAAACTGAGATCTGAATTAGTAATGAAACAGAATAAAATGAAAGTTTATCACTTGAGAGAGTGCTTAATTCATGAGTGTTAAAAATATCGTCAGTAATAATGATCTGACATTGACCTACAAATAACCACATACCAGGCGCTAAGCATAAACTACAAAAATCCTAATTAATAGAAAGTTTAATCTAATCTAGTTCAAACCGTTTCACGAAGCCATTGAAAGCAAACGATGTTGTAATAACTTCATGAGTTAACATTTATGAGGTGAGACTCAGATTATTCGACTGGAATGAATTAATAAACGCATAATTAGAGGACAATAGTCACCTAATTATGCAATCGTCGCTGCTCAGGAAATTATTTTCGTCACTGAATCAGAGAGTGGAAGAAATTTCGTTGAAATTGGAACGCGGGGAGATACGTTTTTGAAAAAACGCTTTTCAGATTTGTGCTTCTCTATCTTCATACAAAGACAAAGTCAAAATAAACTCCTTACGAAGACGTGCCGGTCATGCAAAGAAGCTTCTTTCAGATGAAAACGTCTTCCGAACAACCACTTCCACAAAATAATAATAAAATAGCACGAAAGGAAAAGTCCACGTTTTGCTATTCAGTCTGTAGTACAAACACTTATTATGAATTCGAAACAGATATCATTCACAGGAACGGCACATAGAAATCTATCAGAAGAGACAAATCTACTCTACCCGTTACGTAGAATCAGAATACTGTGCGAGAAATGTGTGTATTTTCGTCTTCAAATGATCAAAGAGGTGCTGATAAGACGTGGAAGACAAGTGTTTTTGATAGGAAACTTCAATAAGAATACCTAAAGGATCATAGATTTACATTTCCATTACAATTTCAAACAATGGATATTTCTACTCTACTCGATGAACTGGCTTATTAAGATATAAAAGGAAAGTTGAAGTAAACGATAATGTGCACACTTAAAGTTGGCGGCCAAAAAAATCAATTCATGAAAATGAACCGGATGCGAACTAGTCCACGTAGACTGTAGAATTGGGGATTCGTATTGGATAATTTTGACTAACTGAGTCATGTTACGGTGACGAATAGAAATCGAGGAATGTCAGGATGGTTATCGCCGTCGTGTTCAGTTCAGAAACTGATCGTGATTTGAGTGTTAAAATTTTATATTAGTGCAGTTATAATTACTTAAAATTTTTGTGTTTAAAATGTGGCGTCCTTGGATGAGTACTAGTAGTAATAACGGGTGTGATAACAACGCAGACTTTTTCCAGTGTAGTGAGTCCATTAGCGATGGTGAACAATGCGAAAAAAAAATACTAGTGAATGACATTCTAATGCATTTGAATATTGAAAGACAGAGAGTATGTTTCAATGTGTATAAGAATCTACATCTAGTTTGGTTTCGAGGGAAACAAACTATTACACCCAACATCAGATTTGACCTAATTTCCTTTCTCAACTGTACGTAAAATAGTCAAAAACAAGCCTTAGCTGCCCATCTAATAAAATCATTGAAAAAAACAATATATGACTGTTACGAAAGCAATGATATTCCTACCACTGAAATCATAAGCAATAAATTGAATGCCTCCGACCATAACGTGAGCTGCTTTGACAAAACGCTACAGAATTGGTTAAGAAAAATAGGATTTAGATTCGAAATGGTAAACAAATATTAAGCAGTAATGAAAAGCAGAAGAATAGTGGAATTGCGTAACAAATACTTGGACTAGATAACTGAATATAGACAAGAAACAATGAAAAATTTTCTGTTTGAACGAAACTTGGTATGACACTCACGACACAATTACGAAAGGGTGAACTGATGGTTCGAGAATGTCTACGCCTAATATGCCTGCAAAAAAGGATAGCGACTAATCATTGTGCATTGCGGAGGAAGTGAAGGATGGGTTCCGAATTCTTTGAAATTGGTAACCAAAACGATTCAGAAATGGATCGTTTTGGTTACGCAAAAGCAAAGAACAGACCTCGAAACATGAGAATTTCTGTCGAACGTTCAAATCGTGAGATACCTACTTTTCGAGCTTTTTGACCCCCCCCCCTCTTCATTACGTTTCAAACTATGAAAACCACATGGAAACTGACGCCCAGTTCTTCCACTATACCACGCAGCACCGTTTGTGATGGGTCAGTTTTCACCAAGGTCTTCAAATCTTCGTCATAAGTTGACTAACGTTAAGCAGTGCGTTCATTAACGGGTGTGAAGTTATCCACATCCACAAAGTACACTGAGAAAAATTATCGCATTATTATTTTTTCATTTACCGACAGTGCACACCTACCATTTTTCAATATGATACGCTTATTGACTGAATTAGTAAGGAAACAGAACCGTTTTAGTTTATTGAACTGTCTGGAGGGTAGAAAATAGGGTGGAAATATTTTTGAAAATCGTAACAAGAAAAATCGACTTTGTACACCTACAACATTGAGATATGTTATTCCTGATGAGATATGTTATTCCTGATGATCAATTCGAAAGGAAAAACTTCATGTCATAGTTTCTCAGGCCGTTTGAGGGGATGAAAATGGGGTGGAAAATTGAAAAAATCATATATTTGAAAATTGAGTTTGTACACCTACAAGATTGTTACAATTGTTACAAATAATAAATAGTGTGAAATGTTTTCGAAAATATGCTTCTACACTAACTCCAATGTTCTCCTTTGCTTTGGTTTTATGGTTTATGAAAATCAAGAGGCTGATATGTTTCTTTGAGGATATTTATTACTACAATTCAATCAGATATGTATTCATATAGAGCATCTGAAACGTACTGACTTTGTAGCATTGTCAGACTGTTTTCGAAGTATCTAGTCCTACATAAATAACACTAACATTTATCAATTCATTACATTAAACAACTAATATGTTGCAGAAGTTTCCACTTTTCTCAGAACTGAAAAACTCTGAAACATTGTTTTTATTCATTCAATCGATCATCAGGAGAATCTCAATCTTGTAAGTGTTCAAATTCAATTTGAATATATGATTTTTTGAAATTTCTACCCCCTCAGACGGCCTAGTGAATTATGACGTGAAGTTTTTTCTGTCGAATAGATCATAATGGAAAACATACCTCAAACTTGTAGGTGTACACATTTGATTTTCGAAGATACGATTTTTTCAACTTTCCATCCCATTTTAACCCCCTCAGACAACATGGAAAACTATACCGAGAAAATTTTCCCATCAAATCGGGTATCAGGGATAACATCTTTCAAACTAGTAGGTGTACAAACTCGATATTTGTATATATGATTTTTTCAAGTTTCCACCCCATTTTCACCCCCTCCGCCAGTCTAGAAAACTATAACGTGAAGTTTTTCTCGTCAAATCGGATGTCAGAAATAACATATCTCAATTTTGTAGTTGTTTAACCTCAATTTTTGAATATATAATTTTTTCAAGATTCCACCCCATTTTCACCCCCTTAGATGGCCTGGAAAACTATAACGTGAAGTTTTTCTCGTCAAATCGGGTATCAAGAATAACATATCTCAATATTGTAGGTGAACAACCTCAATTTTTGAATATGAGATTTTTTCAAATTTCCACCCCATTTTACCACCTCAGACGGCCTGAAAACTATGACGTGAAGTTTTTTCTGGATAACATATCCCAAATTTGTAGGTCTACACATTCAATTTTCAAAGATACGATTTTTTCAAATTCCAACCCCATATTCACCCTCTCAGACGGCCTGGAAAACAATAACGTAAAGTTTTTCTTGTCAAATGGATCATCAGGAATAACATGATATCTCAATTTTGTAGATGTACAAAGTCAATTTTTCATGTTCAGACCGTTTTTGATATTTCCACCCCACGTTCACCCCCTCAGACGGCCTGGAAAACTATGAAGTTTTTTTCTGTCGAATAGATCAACATGGATAACATATGTCAAGCTTGTACACATTCAATTTTCGAAGATACGATTTTTTCAACTTTCCATCCTATTTTCACTCCCTCAGACGGCCTGGAAAACTATGAAGACATTTTTTCTGTCGAATAGATCATCAAGAATAACATCTCAATTTTGTAGGTGTACAAAGTCCATTTTTCATATTACGATTTTTTAAAAATATTTCCATCCTATTTTCACCTCTTCAGACAGTTTAATAAACTAGGACGGTTCTGTTTTTTTTTTACTAATTCAGTCAATAAGCGTATCGTATTGAATGGTAGGTGTGCAGTGTCGGTAAATGAAAAACTAATAATGCAATATTTTTTTTTCAGTGTACTTTGTGGATGTGGATAACTTCACACCCGTCGTTCATTAACACTATCTTTGTCGAATGCTTCGTTTAATTTTTCACACTGAATCGGATTTGTAGAGAAAAATTACTCCAGAAAACTGTCATTTAGTAATGACCTAAAGAGGCAAAAAATAAAAATCGATGACAGGAAATGTCATAATATTCCGATAAAAATGGTCTAGTTTTCAAATGTCACTGAAGATTTGAATGATGAAATTAACTCGAAATAGTTCTGAGAATTTGGAACAGATGGTCTACCTAATGAACCATTGAATGATGTATCAAAATTTAAGTGGATAAACATCACTATTTCCATAATATAATAGATAGTGTGAGAATTGTAAACTGTATCTCAAGCAAAAGTCAATTGCATATAACTGAGTTAGATAATCTTCCCATACACAATGTAACCATTTCGTCAAAAAATTAGTTCAGAAGACTCCCACTGAATAATTCACATCATTTTGAATCAGAGTTGACAGACTTACCCAACCTTTTGGGTCATTAATTATTGGATGATTTGAAAAAACCTGCAATAATGTCTTGAGTGATGGGAATCTTCGGAGATGATTCTCTGAAGTATAAAAGAATCAGTCTTGGTTCTTGATGTACAGTTATTCACAAGTGACTAGACTGCAAATATGTTTACAAAGGTGGGTTGTTGGATTTGTGATATTTCTATGAAGTAAAAACAGTTTAATTTTATAGTGCAGTGCAATTGGCGTCAGTGTTTGTTGATGTAATTAGGATATTGTGAATAGTGGACTCTGTAAAATCTCTAGAAATGTTGTGACATATTTTCAAGGAATAACTGTGAATCTTTCGTAGATAAAACCAAAAAAAAAAACAAATCACTTCTCCAAAATCACTCTCACTGCAAGTATCAAAAAGTTGGATGGATTGTAAAACCTAATAATTCTGAAGAAAGATTGGCTGGGTTACAGAATCAATTTTCCTGCAACAACAAGTGTTTTCTTGCCGACGTTTCGAATTTAATTACTTATACGATTATTTTCGTTTCAGTTTTACAAGAAATAATAAATTCTTAATTGAATTACTTACCGAAAAGTATTTTTTTCTTGATGAAAAAAGAACCATTTCAAAAGCCATCAGACATATTAGATACATGATAAAAAATTAAAATTATTGAAACAACCACATTTTCTAGACAACACCAACAAAAAACGACATGAAACAAATGAATGGCTTAATCTGTGATCCTGATAAGATGGTGTATGTTTTTGACAATTACTGAAAAAAAAAAGAATTGTAAAAGGGGCAAATTATTTAGATAAGTTACTTAAAAAATTTAAATATGCAGTATTAAGGTCATCAGCATCCCTTCTAGTGTTAATACTATCGCATTTGAGTATATGTATCATTTTGCTCAAAAGTCTTTTGGATGAAAATATGGTTGAACATCTAGAATATTTGGAGGATCAAAATAAATTATGTGTCTATATTCTTTTTCACGTTCAACGAGGGCTTTGAGGTTTTTTATATTTAGTTTCTTAGAATCTCTCATGTGTTCTTCTTAAGGTCTTCAGCATCCCTTCTAGTGTTGATACTATCGCATTTGAGTATATGTATCATTTTGCTCTAAAGTCTTTTGAATAAAAAATATTATTGAACATCTAGAATATTTGGAGGATCAAAATAAAATATGTGTTTATATTCTTTTTCACGTTCAACGAGGGCTTTGAGGTATTTTATATTTAGTTTCTTAGAATCTCTCATGTGTTCTGAAATTCGTATTTCTGTCCTGTCCAATCTGGAGAACACGTTTTTTATTGCAAATATCTTTTATCGCTAGATTTCTCAAATGCGGAAATTTTGACATTTCTGTCATCTTGACGTTTTGTGAAAGCAGCGACAGATTGTTTACTGTTCTAACTCCTTTCACTCTGAAAATATTTTTCTGGTCTCCGCTCTTTGATACTTTCAGGTCAATTTTCATAGATTCGTTTTGCCATGACGTCTCATCATTAGTCCATTGTAAGCACAAGGGTTCTATGAAGCCGGTTACTCCAAGTTGTTTGGCAATCTTTTCATCAAGTAAAGTGACTGTTGATGCCTCGTCACATAGTGCCAATACCTGAATTGATCCCCCTTTACCATGTATCAACACAGTGAGTACTCTCAACTGTATTTTTTTCTCCCTGAATCTTAGTGTAGTGACTGTGGTGTAGTGAATTTGCTTCGCCTCGTTCACTAGGGCAATCAAAAGTTTGCGTAATATTTCTATGTAGTAGTCGATGGTGGAATAGTTTACAGCCACTGACTTCACAAGCTTTTATTGTCTTGTATTTGAACTTATGATGACTTTTCTTCAAACACGAAAAGCACATCTTGTTTTCCGTAACGATTTTCCACTGTTCATCGACGTCATCGTGTTCCATAACAGAACAAATATGGACATGAGCTTTTTCATTGCAATAAAAACATTTTTTCCTTTGAAAGCTCTCTTTGGAAATAAATACGTTTACAGTCTTTTTCGAAAAATATTTTTGGTCAAATCTTTCAGAAACTGAAGGAGTATTTGAAACTGCCTTGATGGCATTTGAAATGGTTTGAAAGAGTGATTTAATTTCACTGATAGCTTCTTTTCTATCATCGCTACCTCTTGCTTCTTCATATACGCATTCTTCTGGGTGGTTTTCTATCCATTGATAAACTTTTTGTTTCGTTTCTCTTGCTTCATCGATGGTACTTGAGGAGTTATTCAATCGTGATATTTCTAATACTTTCTTTTTCTTCTCGAACGTCAATTTCAGCTTCTCCCAATTGGCGCTCTAGCTCTAACAATTTCTGACTTTTCACTAATTCTTCCTGTTCTAATTGGCGCATCTTCTTCTCTAATTCCTGTTTTCTCATTTTCAAATGCTAATCGCTTTCGGTCTATGCTTAATTGTGAATGTAGACTAAAAACTTCCCTCATTTTGTCTCTTCATTGTTTCGATTTCACTGAAACAGGATTTGATGGTATACAACTTCTTTCTTTTCCAAATTTATCAAGCCAGATATAGTCATTATCAAGATTACTGTTAATCCCTGCAGTTCCTCGTCTAGGTCTGTTCAGCAAGGATGTTTGTGAATTTATCGACGCATTCTTTTCCATGTGCGTTTGTTGGGGTCACCAATGTTGAAACTCTAGTTATTTTTCCTTTCAGGAATCGTCAATAAAATAGTATTTTGCGTCTAACAAAATTGTAATGACTTTTCCAAAATAACTTCTGATAGTCTCCCTCTTTATTAACAAATATATGGTGAGCCAAAAAATATAAAACAAGCAACAAATTGAATAATGATAAAATCTAAATAACAAGTTTCAACAATCACGGATGAAGCAATTCGTGTGTTTCACGCGCCGATTTGTATTGATGTTGTATGGAAAATTGGAAAATGCGGTTATTTCAATGTTTATTATTTTATCATGTATCTTATATGTCTGAAGGTTTTTAAAATAGTTTTGTGAAAGGTATGTTTATGAAAATTCAGTGTCACAGAGCTCTGAGAAAGAATTTAATTGACTTTGAAAGAAAAGTAAGATAAATTGATACTATTACCCAAGCAACTTTTTTTCAGAAAAATTATTGGATCACTGGAATAGTTAACGAACTTAATATGTTCTATGAGTCTCTATTCATTTCTCATGACATTCATTTGTTAGAATTATTGGGAGAAAATACAGGAATGTATTCAAGAAAATTACTTCTTTGCCAACTTCAGTTAAGTCAATCACTGCTCTAGTTGTAAAATATATCGATGCTGTACCATTTCAACAAGTCACACGCTTCTTTCAAGTGGAGACATTCAAACCTCTGTTGTCATTTCTGGTCATAACATTAATTTTAAAAGATTTTGGGCATTCACCTTTGCGGAAAGAAACGGATTAATATTTTCTATTTTTGTTATTATGAAATAGAGGATTCAGAACTCGAACCACAATTTCTCACTACTGCCATATATTTCAGATTGTTACGGTTTCCACCATTATCTACACTGTTTATGCAGGATATATCAATAATAGTCCAAATGATTATCATGGTTATGGAAACAGTCACTTTGGAGGAAACGGTGTAGTAAATAACGTTGAAAGAGGTGCCATTTCTTCTACCTTTTATAGAACAATACACAATTCATTGAGTCAGGGGAGATATAATCGTAATCAACCAACTGGTGTCGATTCTTATATAAACACATATCATCGTAGAAATGTAGACAACCACGGAAGTTATGGACATGGTGGAAGTGAATATTATGGAGATTACGACGAAAGTCAGAATTACAATGTGAGTAGGCAGCAAAAAGTTTGTACGTTTCATATATTTTTTTCAATTAAAATGGGAACAGTATCAGATGTTTCACATATTGCTAGCTTGCATTTGTTTCTCATCTCATAATTCACTAGCACCGAAGGGTACAATTAGTTACTTGTCAGATTCATAACTTTTGCAACAATTTGAATGATTGTTCACCGAAACTCTAATAACTCGATAACTATTGCTATTAGGTTATTCGTTTCAATGAGCCTACTTCAAACTGTAATATCTCAGTGTATACACATTAAATTCAATCAAAATGAGAGATATTTGAATCAATGCACTTTTGCTAACGTAACACAAGTCGAATAATTTTGTCAGCATATGTGTTCGGGATTCGATGAATTCGAAGGAGGCTGTTTTTGTTTTGTCCTGACTGGCACAGATTCTTCTGGTGAGAGTTATCGAATTGCTTGAAGAGATTACAGTTTCCGGCGAGAAATGTAGGGAGTGTGGAGGGTGAGGCAGAACTTCGACGCCCAATTTGTTTTATTTTCGGACGGTGATTTGTGAAACATGTCACAGGAACCATGACAACAACACCAACCGCGGCAACGGAACTGATTACTGGTCTGATCCCTTTGGATTTGTACGTTAAGGAAGTTGCGTTATTGGCCATACTACGATTGCGCACAGCTGGTGTATACCTTGAATTAGAAATGGGTCAATTGAGGCTGAGCCTATGGCGAGAAGCGTTTACTGCGCAACCTCTGCGGCAGGCAACCAGGGATGCAATTCAACTCAGGTTTCTGTTTAATAAACCCTACAAAATACAGATAAAACAGAACACAGAGTCAGATGTTACAAATGCAATACGCATATATACAGACGGCTCAAAAACCAAAGTAGCCCCAGGAAGTGGAGTGTACTCCAGATCACTGAACTTAAGGATCAAGCGGGTAATGGGCAAAATACCAGCGTGGTTCAGACAGAACTGACTGGTATCTTAATTGTCACAAAAGAAATAACTAGGAAAGGGATTTCTGGCAAAAACCTGTTACCTCAGGGCTAGTAGTACTAGATTGCCATCAAGATTTAGCCAAAGCCTCGGTAGATAATAACAGTATACTGAGCTGGATTGAAGGACAAGACAGGAGTAAAGGTAATCGCCTTGCCGATTCTTTAGCCAAGGAAGCGGGTGGACTAAGAATTTTAGGACCCAATGGCTTCTACGGCCTGATGACTTCGACAATTACGGAACTAGCCAAATGTGACATCCATGCTCAATCCTTAAAGAGATAGGATGCAATCTATGGATGCAATCTTGCCAGGATCACCCTTTGCCAGGGTAGCGCATCGCTGGCCAACCGCTATCCTAAACGTCTCCTGTTGTAGAGGATCCACTTTTCATCATACGTGACGATCTGATGCAAAAAATAATAATTTTGGTTGATCAAAAGCAAAAAAAAAACAGATATTTCGGGTCGTTTTGGCAACATTTTGGTTCAATTTGAATTCTTAAAGAAACAATGGCTGAAAATCACTTAACGACAACACAAGCAGACAAGGGACAAAAAAATCAAAACTTGGAAAAAACTGAATAGCAGAAATGTATTGAGTAAACAATTCTCAATCGATCAGTATACCAGCATTTCACGACATCGTGGTATACATATTCATTGAAATATATGGAGCAACTGAAACACATGAAATCAAAACAAATACAATCTAATTAGTCTTTTGAAGTCTGCCGACTTGAGGACTACAGTCCACGAAAATTTTCATTGCAGAAACGAAGAAAAGATTCATTCTGTCTTCATTGTAAAAATATTATATGGGACCATTCATGTAAAGAATTTTATATAAGAAGTATTCACCGGAGACGTATTTTATCTACCAATAACGATTCATTTTACCACATATGAAATGGAAATTAAATGTTACTAATTAGCGTTATCGTTGGTTATATTATATCACAACAGAAGTGCTTTCACCAATGTCATTAATCAATATCAATTGCAACCTACGACGCGACGATTCGGTTTAAATTATTGATACGGATATTCACCTCTCGAGCTTACCGTATCGAACTCATAAATTACCATTTTGTTACCAACGGAATTCACATTCACCGCTAACCATTTAGTTAGATGTGTAATCGGAATACCGAACGGTTTTACGGACTATTTTCTATTCAATAGCTATCTAAAATTTGTTTCGCACTGTCAACTCACTATTTCGTGCGAAAAAATGTGTTACAAAAAAATAAATCAAGTGGGCGATTCAATTTGAAATTTGAATGTTTGTACAAAAAAAGATAAAATAAACTTAAAAATCTTAGTTTTAAAATCCCAATATTTGGATTTATCGGAAATAGGAGCACTGAGTTTTGTTCATTTTGATCTGTTGAACAGGCCTTATGAATTTTGTCGCTGGACAATTCTCAGAGCTTTGCCTAGTTTTTAACTGTTTCGTCGTTGTCACTTACTGAAGATGGTCAAGAATGGTACCTAGGTTTTCCATTTTCGTTATTCTCTTTGATGGGCTATGGTTATACCTGGTGTTTTTGAAATTTCAGGTGGTGATTGCTCATCATATTTTATGAAAAAAGTTTATATGACCGTATATCCTAAATTGCCCCGTTAACGAGTATTGATGTGTGATAGTTTCACTAAAAATATTGTTCTCTTACTAATAACTCAAAATGTTTTTTCGTCGATTTTTATAAAACTAGGAGTGTTTGTTAGCAGTGACAAGATTATTGTACGCCACTTTTTTTTTCAAGGTTGATATTCTCAACAGATTGAACAAATAATTAAAAGTGTCTGGAGACAAGATTTTATACAAATGCATTAAATTGAAAAAATAATTACTCTTTATGTTTGTTCTAGGTTATTCTGTAACACATTCAAAATCTTCTGTGAATTACTGGAATTGTTATCCATAATCGTTTTCTCATGAAAAGAAGGCCCTTGTTACTGCAAACAAAAAACTTTCGAGTTGTTATTGAAAGACCAACACACATTATCTCCCTCTTTTCATCAATAAATTATATTATTATTGAAAACGAAGCAAGTTAGGACACATATACATAGGAATGTTTTTCCTTGAAATATGACAAGTTATTATCTCTCGAAATCGATGACATCATTTGAGATACACCCTGTATAA
Organism: Leptinotarsa undecemlineata; assembly: GCA_015342065.1. Lineage (NCBI taxonomy): Eukaryota > Metazoa > Arthropoda > Insecta > Coleoptera > Chrysomelidae > Leptinotarsa > Leptinotarsa undecemlineata. The sequence continues at coordinate 2,734 of WOGP01003922.1, read as the reverse complement.
CATTTGTTTTATCATTCTAAGGCATTCAACTGGATTCACGCAAATTCAAAGACAACCTCCGAATAATCACTGTAGTGTTATTATTTATGAAATGAAAAGAATACGCTTATTCTCAATCAAACACATTTTTGCACTCTCTTGAATCTTGAGTCATGACTTCAAAGTCAAAGTCAAAATATGTTTCATTGTCCCAATATTGATATCATTGTGACAAAGCTTGGTTGAAACAATTAAAAAAAAAACAAAATATCAGCTATCGCTGATTCAAACCAATTGAGGTATATACCTCTTATTCCATATTATTGTAGTTTCCGAAGCTGTATACCTACGATGACTAAACAGTCCAACGTCTGAATGAAACAGTACAAGTAGCTGCAGTCTGTCCATCATTCAATTTGTTTTAAAGACTACAGTAATGAAAAAATTTCATTATGTGCGTTTTTTTACTCTGGAATCTAAACTTACATTTGCTTAATTCTGGTTTTCCTCGAGAAAATCCACTAGTCTTCTTTTGACTACTTTTTATTTAATTTTTACAATTGTTGATATTGAAGTCATAGGTCGGTAGTTAAAAGATATACCAGTTATAAAGAGGAACCACAGTGGAGGTTTTGAGAAAATTTGGAAAACTAGTACTGGTGAAGCATTGTCTGACAGATTTTCGAAATTATTCAAGATGTCGTCAATTCCTGAGGTGTGTCTATTTTTTATCTTCCTGAAGACCGCTTTCAATTCTGCTATACTACTATCAGTTAAATTATTTAATGGATCATAGGGAATGCGGATATTTTTAGTTTTTCTCTAACCAGGCAAAAATAGTTATGGAAAATGATGATGATGGAGTGTCTAATTTTTGAAATCTCATACACTTTCCCCAAAGATTATTAATTATCTTCCATGTTTCTTTTTACTTATTGCTTGCTTTGTTTATTCTGTTAGTATAATAGAGACACTAGCTGTTTTGTTTTATTGCAAACTTTCTAATGTATTGAGGGCAACGAAGATTTCTTGCAGACATCTTTATATACTTTGTTATTTACTCTTTATCATCATTATTTTTCATTTCCATTTCTTGTATGAAAAATTGGTCAAACAATAACAACATGCTATATTATTCTAGAAAAAGATCTTCAGAAAGTGAAATTTGGTTCCAGTCTATTGAAAGGCACATATCGTAAAACTAATTATGATTTGTAGCACAGCTATTTGTAGCACATAGCTACGGTAGCCAGCTGGTTCGACGTGGGTGCTTTGTTCACTCACTCGAATTGACTGCCGTGTTGGTGGGTGATTCAAGCCCTAGTCTGAACGATCAATTTTCACTTGCTATCGTCGAATCCGTGTTAGGAATCACATGTTAATATGTAAGACCTCGTTAATCCTTAGCTCGCACAAGTTTCGACTTCTGAGGGTTGTCGTTCGTGAGAGTGTGCCGAAAAAAACATTCTTTTTAAAACAGTAGTCTTCCACTTTTGTGACTCAGTGAGAAAACTTTGACTGTGTCATCATTCTCAAATGTATTCCAATATTACAATGAAACACCACGAACCATAGTTGGCAATAGCCCTGTATAAAAATGAATTGCAATGTTGGGTTGATGAATTGAATATAAAACTGTGATAAGCTAACATCGTGTGTCTCTGTCTTTTCAGGATTCACCAAAATACGAATTCAAATATGGTATCGAAGATCCCCATACCGGTGACGCAAAAACTCAATACGAAGTCCGAGATGGAGACGTAGTGAAAGGACAATACTCCTTGGTGGAGGCTGATGGGTCTATCCGTACGGTAGAGTACACTTCTGATCCACAACACGGTTTCCGAGCTGTTGTACATAAATCTGGACAAGAATCTGTGGCCTACGGACACAACGATTGAGTCTTCTAATACTCTAGATTCTAATTTTATCAAATAGCCGCTGTACAGTTCATATTTTGTATTTTTGTATACAATTGTATTAAACAGAAGAATATTCAGTACGATTGGGTGAATTTGATTTCCCAAGACTAGAAATTTCAAAAAAAGGGTTTAACGAAAGACAGGGACAATTATTACAAAGAAATCAGGTGTTCGTACATGAAAAACTGCTTTTATTATGACAAGGAAAAATTAAAAGTGTGTGAGTGTTTGTCACTGCCAGATATTGACGGTGGATCAGAAATAGAGTGTGCTAGTCTAGCCATTCACAATAAAAACACTTTTTCAGCTTCAATTATTCCGATTGATCGATGGCAGCAGTTCACAAGAATGTGATCTTCAAATACCGAAATGGTGTTTAGAACTGACATACATAAATAGGTTAGGTTAGGTTCGAAGTGAGTGGATCTATTCGACCCTTCACCGCAACCCGCAAGGGTTTTTTATGGATCACAGGATTCACAGTCGACTAAATAAACACAGCTTCTTAATGAAGCAGATTAGTTTGTATGGTGAGTGGTCTATTAGGTCAGATGGTAAGAGCATGGCTCTGCCGAACTCTTGAAACTTGATTCGGTCCCTAGAGGGGTAGGCACAAAGTATATGCTCTGCTGTTTCATCATTAATGAGGTATCTGTATCTCTGTATCTGTAAAGTGGGGAGGGCGAGTGTAAGCTCACAGCACTTAGGCCACATATGACCCATTGTACATCCTCCCAAGGAGTCGTCCTCCTAGGTCATAGTCCATCCTGCCCTTTCCAGGAAGGTGGACAAGTCACTAGGAGACATCTCCTTAATATCCGCAGGTGTAGGCC
>WOGP01003921.1:0-14606 GCA_015342065.1 Leptinotarsa undecemlineata | reverse complement strand
CGGAGATCTGGCTGTTTCCTTTTTCAATTCACGTCTTATTTGAAAGGTAATATGAACGACTCATGAAAAAAAACACAAAATTGAAAAAATAACATAACTTGAAAATAGGAAAATGGTGCATAAATTTAACAAGATCATTCCAAACTACATTGATCCATAGTAGATGCTCGAAGTGTTCTCCATTCACTTCCATACATGAGTATAAGTCTCAAAACGTTGTCTTACGTTTTGGAGCATGTCTGGGGTTATTTGACGACATTCGGTAATTATACGTTGACGTAACTCTGCTAACGGACCTGGCTTGATGGTGTATATTTTACTTTTCAAATAGCCCTACAAAAAGTAATCTAACGGGGATAAATTTGGAGATCGGGGGGTCATTCAATGCATCCTCTTCTTGTTTGGAGCCACCATCTTGATTTTTTGCCTTGAAAAACAATTCATAATTTCCGACCGCGAAAACCACCACTTATCAATTTTGAATCAAATCAGACCATATCCAAATCTTATCCGTCACTGTGAAGCAGCCATCTTGTTTTTCCCCTAGAAGAACTCCATAATGCATTGTCACCGGATTTATGTCAAATTAGCTTGGGAATGAAGTATTATAATTTGGAATACGGAACAGTTTTTCCCCCAAGAAGGCGCCAAATCGAAAGTTAGGTAGCTAAAACTGACATACTGAATCGCTTATGACATTATTGTGATAGTCACCGAGAGGTGGGGGAAGAGGTATGACAGTTAAGGTTATGATAGGTAGATGCCCCCCTTGGATCAAAAATTGACGTGTTTTTGCATTTTTTTACAGAACACATGTGTTTTGAAGATATTCGATCTGTTTCGTTTTCGGTGCCCCACCCATCCAAAATTCTTATCACTTCATTGAAATTCTAAAATCATTCAATATCCAACAAAAAGACATCCTTGTCATCTTCAACGTAGTATCCGTTTTCATAAATATCCCACTATCCGAAACCTTGGCCAAGACATTTCCCAAGACTCCCTCAACCTCATCAGCCTCCGCATATGAAGCACATATTTTCTTTTTCAAGAAAAATTTCAAAAAGAAGTGATAGGCGCCCCCATGGGTTTCTCACTTTCTCCAGTCCTTGCAAACCTTCGCTTGAAAGTCTTTGAAACCAGAGACATTGATATGTCTTACCTCGAACCTACGTGTTGGCTTCGATACGTAGATGACGTCTTTGTTATATGACCTCAACAATAGTCTACAGGATACATTTTGACATATTGATATTTGTTCTAACTTTCCCTATCGCACCCCCAGTGTATGTCATTTTTTTTCTAATGCTTTGCATTATCGGATGTTCATGATGAAAATATTTCAACAAAGTAAGATACATTATGATCTAAAGCTCATAGTTTGGAAGCTAAAAATTACTTGAGTTGAAAACGAGCCACCCTTAATGAACTTCTGTACAATCTGTGACCTTGGTTTCATAGGTGTTTTTGAGAAGTATACTTCAAAAAAGTCTCATTTTGCCTAATTAAATTTGAATTCGATATTGTTTCCATTTTGTATTTGTCTCATTCTACAATAATGATTACCTACCAGGTGAAGTTACAATTGGTTTGTCTGTTATTGTGAATTCTTGAGAAGCAATGCTTTATACGCTTCGGAAACGGATTGAAATAGTTAGTTTGTACTACCAGAATGGAAATTGTGCTATAGCTGCTGCCCGTATGTTCAATGATAATCATTCAGGAAGAAATGTACGACACAAATACAAATTCGGAATTATTGAAATTTATGGAAACTGGATCTGTTAACAATAATAGGCATAGCCGTTCAGGAGTTGTAAACAATGAAGCTATTTGTACTGCAGTTTCAGGATACGTTGGACTAATATCTTACTAAGTTATCTCCAGAATCAGGAATCAAATGTTTTCAGGATCCTTCATAAGTACAAATTTCATCCATATAAGATTAGACTAGTTCATGCGTTGAACGCATGGAATTTTATGTGACCACATCATAGGACCTTTTTTTATTGATGATAATTTGACTAGTGATAAATATTTGGATATGTTGGAGAATCGAATAATACGGCACATCAATAGGGCAATTGAGGAGGATATAAATTTATTCGAAAACGAAATAGTTTTTCAGCAGGATGGTGCACCTCCCCATTATGCAGCTCCAGTGCGATAATTTTTGGATGATTTTTTTTTGGTCACTAGATTGGCAGAAGAGGTCCTACAGAATGGCCACCAAGGTGTCCGGATCTCACTCCTGTAGATTTCTTTGTATAGGGTCATTTGAAGTCTTAAGTGTATGAGATAGAATCAACAACATTCTCTGATTTATTGCTCCCATATTTCTCTCTACAATGAATATTGTAGAATACCTGGAATATATTAGGCTTTTCAATTCTGAAAGGGAAGATAAGTATAACTGTATGTAAAATTCCTACAGTTTCTGTTTGATTCGCAAAATATAATTAGAGTTTGCAATAAACAACATTTTTCTGCGAAAATATATTGAATTCGTATATTTTCCTTTGAACACCGGTCCTCACTCTTATTTTTATTTTTCATATTGTAGAATGTGAAGATCCCCAAAAAAGTTGATAATATTGTGACTTGTTGTGATGGCATACCACAATTTTAAATCGATAACTCTCTACTCAATTCACTCACTACGTCCTATGACGGTTTGTTTTCGTTAGTCTTCTTCCTGGTACGAATTGCGATAATTTCATCCGAGATAATTACCTCTCCACGCATTCTGATTACATAATAAGTACAGCTACTGGCAGTTTCCTCTTTTCTTAGAAAAACAACAATCGTGAATATCATGTTATTTTTTTCGTTCCGTTCTCATACAGGTGTCTTTGTGATTGCAGGAAATGTTCGTGTCAGTGTAAGTAGACATAATAATTGTGAACAGGAGGATATCACGTATTCGCAGTTATCAAAATATAAAATTGATAATTCCGAAACCGTTCACAGGTACTCATGTTACGTGTGGAATTTACTCAGTTTGGACTTGGATGTGGCCTTGGCTAAACTGCTTGATGGCGTTATTATATTCTGAAATTAGTGTCTCTGAGGCCGTTCGTAATTATTGCGAACTATGATTACATAGAGATCTATTTTTGTACACTCTGTTATATTCGTGGAAACGTTCTCACTACCTTTGTCTCTAATGAACTTACATAACCGTTAGCGGTTTTTTTCCACAAACGTTCTTTTTCCCCCATTGTCGTTTTATCTTGAACCTTTCTATAGTTTCTTATGGCAAGGCGCGCCCTAGAAGTATACGCACACTGCGACAGGACAGCACAGGACGGGACGGAAACATGCCGGGACGGAAACATGCCGCACTCTACGACAGGACGGGAACATGCAGGACGGGAATATGACGTGAAATTTCGTTTCTCTTTCTATAGTTTCTTATAGCGGAATGGGGAGTAAAAGTCTACACACACTGCGACAGGACGGGAAATGCCAGGAGCGGAACATGCCAGGACGGGAACATGAAGTGAAGTTTATTTTCTCTTTGTATACTTTTTTATGGAGAGACGCACACTAAGGCAGGCAACGGACAGGCACAAGCCAGGACAGAAACAACACGGGCCAGGCCAATGCCACACTGTCTTTATTGCAAGCCGCACTTTGCGACAGGACGGTAACATGTCAGGACGGGAACATGACGTGAAGTTTATTTTATCTTTGTATACTTTTTTATGGAGGAACGCACACTAAGGCAGGCAACGGACCGGCACATGCCAGGACAGGAACAGGACGAGCCAGGCCAATGCCGTACTGTCTCCGCTTGACAGCCGCGTCCCGTCATATTCCCATCCTGAGCCATCCTGTCGCAGTGTGCGTAGTCTTTGACTGCAAACCACACTCTGCGACAGGACGGCACAGGACGGAAACAGACAATGGACAGGCACAAGCCAGGACAGAAACAGCACGCGTCAGGCCACTGCCACACTGTCTTTATTGCAAGCCGCACTCTGCGACAGGACAATAACATGCCGGGACGGGAACATGGCGTGAAGTTTCGTTTCTCTTTCTGTACTTTCTTATAGCGATGTGCGGACTTGAAGTCTACACACACTGCGACAGGACGGGAACATGACATGAAGTTTATTTTCTCTTTGTATACTTTTTTATGGAGGAACGCACACTAAGGCAGGCAACGGACCGGCACATGCCAGGACAGGAACAGGACGAGCCAGGCCAATGCCATGCTGTCTCCGCTTGAAAGCCACGTCCCGTCATGTTCCCATCCGGGCCATCCTGTCGCAGTGAGCGTAGACTTTAAGGCAGGCAACAGACAGGCACATACCAGGAACAGGACGCGCCTCCATACAAAACTAAAGAAGGTGTAAACAAAACTTCACGGCATGTTCCCGTGCCCGCGTATTCCCATCCTGTCGCAGTGTGCTTGAAAGTTAACAGCAGATTCATTTCTTTCTCTGGTGGATGTTCTACGTATTCATTTTTCAACTTCCTTCCTCCACTGTAATGTCACTGCTTCATCCCTGTCTATGTAACCATACAAAGATCTTTTTGGTGATAACCCAGTACCAACCGACACTCAATTTGGAATGTACTTGGATCGTTTGACTACCCTTTTATCCCTCATATTTCCGATTCACTACCCCCTAACTATCGACCACTGACTAACGTCCTAGAATCGTGGGAATCCGAGTTCTTATTCCATCTGTATATTGAAGCTATAACTTTCTTGTTGCAATCAGCTTTGACTGAAAAAAGCGTGAAGTCGACTATTACTGGTTGGTTCTACGTCATGCCTATAAACTGTGTTTACTCCGAACAGTTTACTTAATATCCTTAACAAGAAGTGGATTAGCAATCTATAGCCGGCGAACTTGTTATCGTTACAGGGGAAGTGTATGCTGAAACATCCTCCAAAGACCACTGAAAGATGTTTATAGTTAGTGCCAGAGAAAGCACATGTTTGTAAACACTAGCAAAATGTAACAGTCTCTTTTTCTAGGAATAGAAATGTGGATGATTTAACTTTTCTCTAATGGTAATGTTAATTTATTTGGAGAGAAATTGAAATATCTAAGTATTTTGTTACATAAAATATCATCTGAAATGCTCACTAGGAAACGTTTCTACACAAAACCTGCCTATTTGAATATACATGTCGGAAGATCTGTCATAGATCATGGGACTTATGATCGAAACAAATCCTTTGAGTAATATGTGACGATTGTCAGACCAATGATCAGGTACGGTGCAATGCTGGCCAAAAAGCTCATGGCCTCTAGTGCTTTTAGCATCATACTGTTGCTATAGAAATATTCCGAAAGATAACTCTCCTCCACATCTTTCTGGGTAGAGAAACTAGATATTCGAAATACAGCATTGTGCCTCAAAAAGCAACCTGCTTCATAGTTCTAATCTTCATCAGAGATGACTGGCTCTCCTGGGTAAGGAAAATACTAAAAGCAAATAGCTGTAAGCGTTTCGAAGAATCAAAAACAGCTACAGAATCTGGTGCAGGTGTATACAGTATCAGAACAGATATTTTGACTTAATATTTTGACTTGCGTTAGGTTAGGTTAGCGGAAAATTATGTTATTCACTATTATACTATCAGCACTATTAAAAACTCCCCATCCAGGAAAAATCAACAAATTGTCTCGGGTCTGGATAACTGACAGGATAGTTTTGGAAGATAATGATACTGCTAAGCTCCTTGCAAGTGAGGGTGCTGCAAGAAGTTTAATTGGTTCGGAATTTATCATTGGTCTTGCTTCAGATGTACCAAAGAAACACTGCAAGAATGCATCTGGCAGAATCAACCAGTATTTGATTATTCCAAGCCATTTCAGGTCCATTGAAATGTCACCAAATAATTGCTTGACATCAGGAATGATATATGTTTCCTAACAGGCCTATTCACAGATAGCTATTGTCTAAATCATCGTATGAAGAAATTCAGACTGTTTGAAGATTTGGTGTGTCATTTTTGTTTGGAAAATGATGAAAGAGAAGATCATATACTTTGTACTTGCCTTGTCGCGGACCGAATTATTTTTTCAGTGTTTGGCAGAGTTTCGCTGTTAGCTTCTGAGCAGAAAGATCATCCATCAATGGAACTGATCGGATTCTTTACGAAGTTGGACTTATTTGATAGAGTTTGAATTGAGATTTGAAGTGGATGGTCAAATAAAGCTACTCACTTTGAACCTAGCCCAAATTTCTATGGGGTTTTCAGCTTTCAGATTGAGTCTCCTTTTTCGTTTCTTTTTATTCGTCAAGATAATGTCGAAGTCAGAAACTCTCTAGTGTCACTTGAAGAAGAGGCAGTCATATCAAATGGATACTAATCACAACAATATCAAATTATACTTTTATATATATTTCATCCACTTCGATTAGTACATCAAAGTACAAAACACCTAATTTTTTTCACGAATAACTATCAATCCGACGACGCCTGTGAACAAAGTAGTCGAAGCCTTGTGTCAACGTCTGAAATGACAGTCTTTGAGCCTTTTGCGCATTGCGCAGACACGTTTTCATAAATTCAATTTGGATTAATTTTTCGAGTATCAGGGATATGACCATTAGCAGTCTAGTTATAGGTTATTGATCGATCCCATGATTGTGAAAGACCAAATTGAATTGTTGTCTCTAGACGATATTACTGTTTCACTTTTTTCTGGGCTCATTATCCGGCCATTAATCCAGCTCCGGCAAGAAAACAACTCCTGTTCTTTGGAAATGATTCGACAACTCAGAAATGTAGTCGTATCTCAACAAGCAAAAATCATTTTGTGGTGGATCAACTGCGACGTTGTGCCCCTCAACTAATGACACGAAGAGCAGACTTTCCGGCCTGCAGGTGCATCGCAGACGGCCGAGAGACGTGCGGCTTCGAAGGTAATAACCTTTAGAGGCCGCCTATCTGGTCTGCGCGCGCCTCGCCCCATGCAAGAAGTGTGCTCGACGCACGACTGCCCGAATCACAGATGCGTGATGCGACTGCGACGTGCGTTCTTCGTTCTTAGAAAGGTCGTACGAATATTCCTCGAAACACCGACGAGGGCAACGATTGATTCCTTTGGAATTTCGTCGGGGAATGCTCGGTAGTAAAAGCTATCACCACTTTCCTAGGTGATACCCGATTACCGATGAAAAACGGCTTTAAATAATAGAGGCTTAGATTTTTATACAGTTTCAAGATGAAAATAATACTGTATTTTCTTTGAGTAGAGAAATTTTTCTTGGATGTTTCCTCATTGTTATTTTTTATAGCGTCATAGTATAGCGCATTGAAATATTCTCTTCTCTCGAAACGCGAGTTTTTTTCAGATAAACAGATGCATATTCAGAACGACAGGCGACACTTGGGATGTTTCGAGTAGGTGAGACTTTCATGTATTAGACAAGTGCCCAAGTGGTTGACCCTCTGATGAATTCATTCGGTTCTGAGATTTCGACCGGGAATTAGTCCCAATTCTAATTTTCATTCTCCTCGCCACGAGGTTACAGTGTATTTTTCAGTTACCCGTTTTGTTGGTGTTGTTAATAAATTTTATCATTTGTAAACGCCGTGTCCGACTAATTAATAATTCACCTATCACCAAACCCGACCAAACCCTCACACGGAAGGAGCAAAGGTCAGCGCCTTGTCTCTGCCAGACATCCATTATGTGTAAACTGAGCCTCAGCCATCAAAGCCCACTTTAGACCTCCTCCACTTCTCCACTTTTCCGTCATTGAGTCGACCAATCAGCTACCGTGCTTAGAGCGGGAAATTCAAATCAGTAGATGAGCAAGCTTGGTTTGAGCTCACTTCAGATCGTACGTCGCTGGTAAGTGTTTCATAGAGAAAATTTATTGAGTGAAAGAGAGAAACGTGTGACGTCATCGATGCAGGATTGAATGAGTATCGTAGCGCCAAATAACACCCTGTTCTGTTCTGTAGTGGTGATTCAAGCGTTGAAATCGGCCCCCTTGGTACTCCGCCTCACCTATCAGCCCCCTTAGTACTCCGATCCTCGGCTTCCTTGGGACTCCGCATCACCGCTCAGGCCCTCTTGTCACATAAGCCTAATTAAAAAAAGTTTATAGTTATGAGATTCGAACCCACGACGTCCGCGTGGTAGACATTGTCCTTAGCCTCTACACCATTATAAGTAAGTAAGTAACTGTGAATGATGGGTATTTACAGCGTAAGTTTTGTCGGGACCGAAATTGACTCATTTTATATACTTGACCGCATTTTTGAATCGCTACCACAGAACAGAACAGGGTGTTCTGTATCGCTACGATACTCGTTCCATCCTGCGTCGATGACGTCACACGTTTCTCTCTTCCACTCAATACATTTTCTCTATGAAACACTTACCAGCGACGCACGACCTTGAAGTGGGCTCGGACCAAGCTTGCTCATCTACTGATTTGAATTTCCCGCTCTAAGCGCAGTAGCTGATTGGTCGACTCAATGACGGAAAAGTGGAGAAGTGGAGGAGGTCTGAAGTGAGCTTTGATGGCTAAGGCTCAGTTTACACAAAATGGACGTCTGGCAAAGACAAGGCGCTGACCTTTGCTCCTTCCATGTGAAGTGGGCTTGAGGTCCAAATAACGCCAAAATGGATCTGCTCTAAATTTGCACGTGTTTTTCCATAAGGAATGAGCCAGAACTCCTATAGCTAGATTACTAATATCGAATATCAACACTTAAATCGCGATCACTTCCTGAACCAAACATTGACAACACGACGGCTCGCATTTTATTCGTCACCGTAACATGACTTCAAATTTAATGTTATGACTCTTTAGCCAATCATAAAACTCAGTTAGTAAAAATTATCCAATACGAACCGCCAGTTCTTCAGTACACGTGGACTAATTAGTAGCGACATTGTTTCTTTGTATTAGTTTTTTTGGCTTTTGGGTTCGCCGATAGCTTCAAGAATTACTATATAAGCTACTTCGACTATACACATCAAACATCTGAAGCATAAGGTTACGCATAGATTCAGAAAAATCAGAAGCAATATACCTTGAAGGTAATACACAAATACTGTCTGCAATTAATTGATAATGTTGTTTGACAGATGCATTTTTGCTGCTTATGATCTGATTTGAAAATTTCATTTATGTATCAGAAAAACTCTGCAGCCCCATGAATAACTCATTGCATTTTTTCTATGTTTATATGAAAACCTTTCCAACAACCCTGTTTCCTATAATAGTTTTTGAAAGTCGTCTATTGGATTCTTGTTATATTTTTCTGGCCCCAATTTGCAAATTTTTCAACATTTGTAAAGGCACGACGAGCTATCTTTGTCCCTTTGATGTATTATCCGCAGCTAAGTTCTTTGTTATACACGCAGGTTTCCACTACTTCCCTAACTGATTCATGGACTTCTATAAAAATAGCTTCCGAGTTTTTATTCAGAATCAGTAATGATTGCTATACCCTTACAAACAGAGGTATAAACTAGTCTGTTTCGAATGTATAACCAAAAGAAGAAGAAAACGATATGTATCTAGATGCGGAACGCGTCTAAAAATTAACATGTTTGTGGAAAATTGTGTCATTATTATCATGGATACTGTTTAGTGAAAATCTGAAAATAAAGTGTTTCTTGAATATATTTCTCTTCACCATCTTTATACACGATGAAGATGTACAAAGTAGTACAAAAATCAAATCTTTTTCAATATAACTTACCGGACTGATACCTGCCAGTGAAAAACTATTCAACAAGGAACAAAGTCTGAATATTGTCTTCAACAGAATCTTCAACGTGGTTGTCGAATTCATCTTTTTGGATTTCATTCTCACCATTAAAAAAAGCTTCATAATGAATTGAAAGGAAGAGAGTAATTTGATTTTCACTCTGCAACGACAAAATCAGCGCCAGTAATTCTGTGATGTCGAAAAAAGTAGTAATGAATACAAATATGTGACAAAAGTGCCTATGTCCAATATGCCATCGAGATTTCAACTCAATAATCTACCTTTTATTCATCAAACCATTTGAATATCTACTTTCCACGAATGTTTATGAATGTGTTTCAAATACTAGATAGGATAGTTCGCAGGCTAACACACAGATGGCGCTACTGGTATTAAATCCATATGATTTTCAGTTAACTGACACGTGTACTAATTTCACAGCTATCGGACTATTACTTTGTGGGATACGTTAGTTTGAAAAATATATATAAAATGGAATTACGTGTGTTGATGGAGCATTGTTTTCTGGCAAAAATACTGTTGAAGACAAGGCTTGACTTGATAAACATTATCCGGACTTTGCACCAAGAAACTGATCCATTAAGAAGTGGTTTGCTGACTTTGAACGAAGTTAAATGAGCACCGAGGGCGACGTACACAGTTGATGTCCCAAAGAGGCTGTTACCGACGGAAACATAAAAAAAGTACACAAAATAAATTTAGATGACAGCAAAGTGAAGTTGATCGAGATAGCTGAGACTCTAAATATATTAAAGGAACGTGTTGGACATATTTGGGTATGCGAAAGCTCTGTTCAAGGCGAACTCACAATCGACCAAAAACAACAACAAATTGCTGATTCTGAGCAGTCTGTAAAACTGTAACACCATAAAAAATCCGAATTAATGTTATAATGGATGAAACATGGCTATGTCATTCTACACCTAAGTCAAAACGATTGTCATTTGAGTGAACTGCACGTGGTGAACCGACTCCAAAGCGTGCAAAGAAGCAACAGTCAGCAGGTATCAGTATTTTGGGATACGCGTGATATAATATTCATCTTGAAAAGACTCTATAACGTAGCGTTACCGAAGCATTTGAAGGAGGTGTAATAAATGGTCCTACTTAGAAAGTGTGTAACAATGTACAAGGTTTTAGGCAATTCCGACAAAGTATTGTAATACCTCACCCCGACATATGTGTATTCTATTCATATATGGTGTTATCTATTATTATTATTTATTTAGCAGTGGCTGTCACCAGATGCAGATTTCTCCACATCTAATTTTGAATATCAAGGCAGGTCCGAAAAACCTGTAGGGTTCGTGCCGATCGCACGGAGGCCGGTCTATTTGAAATCTGATCATTTGGTATACTTACTTATATTCTCTCTCATTAAATGGTTCCAGAACTGAATTTTGATCTTAATTGAAATGCTTTTCACTCACTATTCTCTTCTCAGCGGTTTTTCAACCTTCCCAACCGTATGATCATCGACAGGATGCAATATATTCATTTGTTTAGACTAGCTGAAATTTTACATGACCACAACGACGCTCGAAGGTTCGACAGTCATAAAGTAATTCAGCGTTTTTTCAACTGGAAAAATATAGACACCGAAGAAACGGGCGATCGACCTCGATCTCAATGAATGAAATAATATTTTATGTAACTATTGCAATGGAAGTTATTACAGAGGAAATCGCGGGAAAACGACCCCATTCAGACAAAAACAAAGTGCTGTACAACATATGAATAAATTAAAACCCCATACTGAGCCTTGAGGCACTCCAATTCCGATGACGATTTGGCAGGTATATAGGGTGTTTTAGTATGTAGTTAACACGTGGAAAACCCTCAACAGACTCTATAACATAGCGTTATTGGACCGTTTGAAGGAGGAAATTTCAGAAAATTGTCTCCATTCGGACAAAAAAGATGCTGTTCTATCAAGACAAAGCACCGTGCCACAAATCAATGAAAGCGATGGCAAAATTGAATGAGTTGGGCTTCGAATTGCTTCCAAGAGAATGCTGGAAAGAAATTTAGCGCCGATGAATAGATATTCGTCGAAACAGGTCTGTTTTGAAGCTAAAGATAAATCGTACCATAAAAATGATATCGAAAAATTATTTGATCACTATAATCATTGTATCGCCCTCGAAGGCAACTATACTGAATAATCAAATTGAATTTGATCAGACCTTACCAGCACAACATACGTTACGTAATGCATCACTTTGGTTAGAACTCCTTATTACGCAGACTGCTTTTTGAATAATTTCTATGCAGCTTACGTGGACGTATATAGTAACGGAAAAGCTATGAAAACGGATTGAAATGTATGCACATGCATGCAGACTCATAAAAATTTATCATCCTAGATACTCGCAATTAAACAGACGCATATAACTTTTTTCGTGCTGTTGATTTTCTCAGAGTAATCGCTGTAATTGGGGATATACGGGGTAACATGAATTATTTCTGAGCTCACATTGAATTGTTCTAGTGCCGGAAATGCTGAACTGTGAAGAATAGAGCTGGTATCCAATTTTGATGGTGGAAAAAGTGTAAGCAACTAAAAAATGTTTGTTTGAAGGTGGTTGCCAATGTTTCGTGGTGTATTTCATCAGTTTGGACTTCCATTGTCTAATATAATGTAAATTGATTTGAAATCCCTGAAAAAATCTGTAAAAAATTAAAAAGATTAACAGTTGGTGTAGAGGCTCTACACCAATGTTTCTGTTGAAGCACCAATTCAAATCATACAGAAGAAGCTATCCGACCTGATCTGAACCTGGACCTGAAAGATAGAACAAACTTACCGATACAAAACTGCATTTTTCAGCACCCAAAACATCGATTTGATGAGTCATCCACCGTAAAGTCCTGACTTGGCACCGAATGATTTTTTTTATTACTTCACGTAACAAACAAACGAACAGGTCAACAACAAAACTGCATTCAGAATGCATGTTTTGGAGTGGCAATCAGAGTGGCAAAAGTGCTTCGACAATTGGTTTAAACACTGGCAAAAGTATATAGATCTTCGTGGGGAATATTTTGAAAAACAATAAGATAATTTTCGATGATCAATATTTGTTTTTGTTCTATAATCCCGAACTATAAAAAGCACCCCTCTACCAATTTCCCTTTCATTAGTTTTCATGATTTATCTTTACTTTCAGTAAAGATGTGACAAATATTACACTGGTATAGTTCAAGGGAGAAAACTGAACCTACCTCCCGCCTCCGTGCACGTCACTGTCGAGCACTCTCGAACCTTGATAATCGTAAAAGTGCCGTCTATCGTCGAACGTAATTATCGGGCCTGCAGGTGTATTAATTACGCATGAAAGCCAAGAAATGTCGTGAATTGCGACCGATTCAGAGAGGACGTTTATTACTATTACTATTGCGTTCGTCGCCGCAATTACGCCACTCACTTTTCAGCTAATGCAATCGCGAATAATAACCGATAATGTGGAGAGCGCGGTAGGCGCGTAACGATCCTCGGCTGTTTTGTAATGACGGGGGGCGGATGTCCGCAGGCACATCAAGTGATTGACGATTCGATCAACGATAAATGCTAAGAAATCGTTTGAAAATTGAAGCGAGTGGGACGACTGCTGATTAATTTGATTTTTTCATTCTCGGATCGGACAAGAAAATGGCAAACTCATCTCGGTACAAGTTGTATTGGGGTCATTCTAATATTACACAAAACATTCTAAGATTTCAGTCTAACCCCCCATTGTATTGCTTCCGGATGCATAAATGTTAAACGTTGTTCACAATTTCTTTGCTTTGTCTACCGATAACCTTGTTTTTCAGTGTTTCACAGTTTACTACACAGCAATTTTTACACTTGCTGTACAAACACCACTACACGAGTTCATCGATGTTAATGAGCTCACGCCACACTCCGCCGGCTGATTTACTGCATATCTAATTAGAGACACATCTAGATTTGTCAAACTGTACCCAATGTATATGACTCTATATGGTTCAATCTCCATTAAAGAGCTTTTAGAATTACATTCTCAATTTTGCTCTGTAATTAATATCATATTCAATTATTATTTCTCATCATATTAAATTGTAATAATCATGAAGATATTATACAAAGAGCAAACAATAGTTTTATTAAAAATCCCCAGACTGTTACATCCTGTTTCAATGTATTTTGTATATTTATATTTATACTATTATAATATAATTCAATATTTTTGGAAAAGAAAGTTTTTGGCCTTCTTGATACAAAAACTGTACAAGGCCAAAAATTGTATTTCCCAAAATCTCTCCTAAAAAATACCCTTTCAATTTGAATATTTAATATACCTATTACTCCTTTTCTAAATTTTTTGTAATAACACGTTTCCTTTTTTTTTTAGGTTTGATCGAGAGTAAAAACTACTTTCACAAAATTGAAACATCAAATAATTTATGGTTTAATTATAAAAAAATATATAGAAATTTATATTGTCATACGGTGAAAATGAAACTTGTAAAAATGGAAAATTTAATTGGATCTCAATATTCCCTGTCAGTTCTTTACTAATTTTAGCATCATTTTTCTTTTTGACAGAATCCATCTATTATTTTGTTCATTTGTCTCAGACATCACAGTAATAATTTTTTTAAATCCTCCTTTGTTTTGTGAGTTTCGTATTGATTACACGAAACTATTAATTTCATTTTGTGACTTAATTTCCATATTTCCACCAAATCAATCAAAGTTGACAAACAATAAGAATCTTTTAATTACTACATAGTAGCGCTTCCCGCTGTCTGTCTCTATATACACACATCGGAAAAGTCTAGAGATATTTTTATAACATACTAAATATCATAAAAATAAATGCATGAGGTCGTTTAATTTCGATTAAATTGGTAC
>WOGP01003920.1:0-14608 GCA_015342065.1 Leptinotarsa undecemlineata | reverse complement strand
GAAAAATATAATAAGTTTTGACACACTTGTAAATATTTACTATGCTTTTTTTCACTCTCATATTTCCTATGGGTAATTTTATGGGGTAAAGCATCCGACTCTGTCAAAGTATTCAGGCTTCAAGAAAAAGCCATCCGAATGATTGCTAATGTTGCCTTCAGAGACCATTGTAAACCTTTATTCCAGAAATTTAAAGTCATGACACTACCTGCTCTTTATATTTTCCACCAAATACTAGAAATCCATAGTAGAAAAAATGAAATAAGTATAAATTCAAACTTTCATGAATATAACACCCGCAGTGCTGGGCATCTCAGACCACAGAGATTTAGATCAAATAAATTTTGGGCATCTCAGACCACAAAGATTTAGATTAAATAAATCTACAAATAATTCTCTAGATGTTGGTCTCTACAATAAATTACCATCCAGTTGAAAGATTCTAGATAGAATTTGCTTAAAAAAAATAAAAAGGTTTCTTTCAGAAAATGGGTTATATTCAATTCGTGAGTATATGGACACATATGTCAGCGAAACGCGTAGTTGAAGTAATACCTCGAATGGTAGGAGCACTAGTTATGTGTATATGTATATATTCTTTTTGGACCTGCTATAAAATATACATTGTATTTACGTAGTTAATAAAGTTATCTATCTATCTTTCTATCGAACTGAAAAATGAAAAATAAATCAAAGTTTATTTAAGATCGAGTTCAACATCGATAATAACTCCTATGGCTAAATGTAACTTATGACTTTAAATTTTAATAAGTCTGAAATAAGAATGAATATATTCACAAAAACAAAAATTCCATCGTAAATAAGCGTGGGATTTATGAATTATATTTTTATTATAGCTCCAATTTGGCAAACAACTTATTACCATGTATTCATAACACCCCACGATATTTTGCAACAAAACTATTTTTTTTGTGAATAGATTTACTATGATTTCAGACTTATTGAAAATCATGTGTTTGGCTTGCTATTTCCAGCCTATTTGTTTCAACATAAGATATATTATATGCATGAGCAGACGGAGTGGTAGTCTCACTTGCTCCCACAGGGAAACTGTGTCAGAAAATTATTCATTCCAGGCGATCTTGATCACGATATCGAGATAAACTTATGATATTATTGTATTATCACCAATTATTGATAAATTTACGAAGTTTAAAATACAGCTGGCTGTTTGAAGTTAGTCGAATTCGATTTACATATAGTCAGTGGGCATAATTGAAGAATAGCTGTAAATCAAAACATCTAAAAGTTCAATCGCCTAAAAAGCTTTGTTGACATTCAGCATTTGAAAACATTCTACTTTGCACTTGTACAATCACAACTATCCTATGGTATAATAGCTTGGAGAGGAGTGAATGATTGTTATCTTAGGAATGTGAATATCATACAGAATTGGATACTGAAAATTGTATTAAAAAAAAAACTGATTGAACTTAGGCCTTATTTAAAAAATCAAGTGTATGTGATATTCGACATCTTTTTTGCATGAGCATACTGAGTAATGTTAAAAAAAGGAAACATCAAAAGAGAACCAATCACTCCTACAATAATAGGAAAAAGGGAAAATCTTTAAATGCACCACGATGTGGCAAAACTATAGGACAAAGAAAAGCAACAAATTTGGACCACGCTTCGAAGAGAAATGAAAAATATCGACAGTTCTTCTATGTTCAAAAGAGAAGTAACGAATCAACAGTTTATTGTATAATTTTGAAAATGTCCGTATAGACGAAGCTGCAGTGAAGTTAGTTACAAATAAACGTGGTAAAAAACAAAGAAAGTGTCAATTTATTAGAGGTAAACAAATTTATCCCGAATATCGAAAAAACTTTTTTTTCTGACTTCAATAATCAAAGTATTTCAAATAGCAATTTGACCTGAGCAATTATTGAGTAGATGAAAATAACTATGTGTTCTGTCTGTAACTACTGTTTCTGTTACTAGTTTTATTTATTATTCGACTGATCACCCATTATTTTTCAATAAAAGTATTTTTACACTTAATTGACAATATAGTCTCATCACAAAAAAGCTGTGGATTTCTATAGCTTCTGTGATTATCTCGTTTATTTCCGATAGCACTCCATGTAATTTACATGAGTGCATCAGGAAATGAACATATTATTATATTATTATTATCATCTAAAGAAACAATACATTCAGTCCCAACTCCGTACGCAATAAGTTAATGGACTGACAACTATTATAAAATAACTACTCACCAGGGTAATATCACGAAGGGCGTTGGATTAAATCTGACAGGTGTCATTGCATGAATCTCCACAAAAGTATTTCCCGCATATTCTGTTGGCGATACAACTGCCAGAATTGATTTTCAATTAGTGTGCCCCTTCAAAAGGAACCTGTACAACCTTACTTTAGGTAAACAAATAGGTTTTGTCTATTTTCTGTGAATTCATAAACTATTCGCACGAGAAGGTTTTTTTGTACGACGTACATTTCGTAACGTTTCAAATAAATTATAACCATTTGTCGCACATTCATTTCAAGTTTCTGAACTTGTAAACTCTGAACTATTTTAAGCAGTTATTTTTAACTACGGTTCAAACGGTTATTGGATATTTCTTTCAACATTTTTGATATGTTTTGAATTCCAATCCTAGTCCATGATTGTAATGTTGAATCAAGTCACAATTCTTCCTTGTCTTCTTCTCAAGACGAATTTATTTTACTGTCGATTGCTACTTCCCTACCTAACAGTCATATGTACCACACACGATAGCTATCTTGAGTTCAGACAGGTTGGAGCACAGCTTCCTTACCCTTTCAGCTGATTATGTCGAAGAAAATAAAAAATTAGTGACTTGAAATAAAATTATTGTAAGTATTAGAAATGAAATATGTTGCACCATCTACTGATGCACCTCAGAACTACATGGAACAAACCTTTCCAGTAAACTAACCGACCTCCATTAAGATCCATCGAAAATGTTTTTTACTTCAGCTACGGGCCACTAGATGGCAAAGAAATAATACTGTTTTCAACAACACAAAAATCATTGTCTCGGGATTTATAGACAATGCAACGATCAATTTTTTATAATTATACCATAATTTCCGTATCAATGAATTCAAACTAGCTATTCGCTTCAGTTGTACTCATTTTCCTATAATGTACCTAATGAAATTGAAACAGGAAACTTTATACTCAAATTTGATTCAATCTTTGAAGATGATATATTTCAAGTTTTTGATTTGGATTCAACAGAACGATAAATAGTATATCTTCTTCTCATAAACGACAAATTATGATTCAATCTTCAAAAACTTTATTTTTTAGAAATTTTCGTATATATTTATTCATTCATTGAGATCTGTCCTCAATCACCATCTACTAGGTACTTATGGAACTTCATTTATGAAGGCAATGGTGAAGTTAGGAAATTTGGAAAAGATATGGAACTCTATCCCTATCCAGCGCTAGATGGCGATAAAAAACTGTACAGATTCCGTTTTCAGGAAAAATATAAGTAGAAATTTCTGTTGACTTCCCCTCTGTGTAACTAGTTATATTAATAGAGGGTACTTCATGTGTCACATTCAAGAAATAACATCTCAATTAATTTCCTCTGCAAGGTAGGGATCTTGCAGAGAAAATTAAGGGAGATGAAAAACATTTATAATGAAAAATCGTGAATGAAGGCTACATAAATTTTCTGTTTTTTGACACTACAGTGTTAGATCTCGATTCAAAATTTCAGATTTGAAAATTCCCATAAATAAAAATGTGGCTTCCCAAGTAGCCTCGGATAGGTATACATTTGATTCTCATTCCATATCCAGCATACGTACAAATATTATTGGATATAAAATGGATAATCATAATATATGATTCAATAAAAACAGAGATTGATTTATAATTTTTATACATTATACCCTGAATTTAATTCCATCAATCATTCAAGTTTTCAATTCATTTCTATACATTTTATGTCGTTTTGAAGTGACTCGATAGATGACTAACTTACATCATTTCGTTAGAATGTATCTATGCATGATCGAGAACTC
This sequence comes from Leptinotarsa undecemlineata, assembly GCA_015342065.1. Taxonomy (NCBI): domain Eukaryota; kingdom Metazoa; phylum Arthropoda; class Insecta; order Coleoptera; family Chrysomelidae; genus Leptinotarsa; species Leptinotarsa undecemlineata. The sequence goes on along the minus strand of WOGP01003920.1, from coordinate 10,558 downwards.
ATTTGTTTCTGTTGTTTGTTATACGGCGATATATTTGCATTATCTTTGTTGAATTAGAGGGTATCTTCCGGATTTTTGTTCTCCATATGTGGTAAGTATTCATAATCTGTATTTACTGCCGTATAATGAATATCACGTGAAAGGATTACAACATAATGATTTTTCTGGACGAAATAATTGGTTATGTTTGTTGAATTGAATTGACCTGAAATATGTTCAATTACATTATCTATTTTGTTAATGTAATTGATACGGATATGTGATTTTATGATAGAAACTTAATTATTTCAAGTTCAGTTTTTGTAGTAGGAACCGTAGAATTTCGTAGACGTAGGTTCATTTGGTATTGAAAATACAAGAACTCAAAGAATCATCCACTACGAAAAAAAAGAAGATTTACTTAGGCAAATAAACTATATACAGATTTGTGACGATCGAAATTCCAAGAGTGAAGTAATCAGCCCATTCTAAACACTTGTTTCATAAAAAATGAATGGGTGGGAAGAATAAAGACTTACGAGTTGTCAGAGTGAGCTGAAAAAAATTTTTATTTCGGTAGAGAAGAAAATAGAAAGCAGAATTGAGAAAAAAGCATGCAGATAAGCATACTGTTGCAAGAAATAAACATTGTATTTGCAAAATATTGGTCATATGATGGTTTTCGTGAAACATCTGGAAATGAATCAAAATAATTCTCAATAATTACGTTTGTTATGACATGGTGATAGAAATAATTCATTTATAATGTATATATAATCAATATTTTGATATTCATATTCATTCATTTCATGACTGAAATATTTTGTGACATATTGATCTCCACAAATATGTCACAGTCCGACTCTTTTATTGTATATAAACGACAATGACAAAAACCATTTGGATTCCAGGATATCGGCTGCGGATGCACATCTTCCCTGCCAGCAAGACGTTGTATATTTTAATGAAGATCTACAAGTAATTCAGTATTGAGTTGTAACTAACCAGGTTCAATTCAATGCCACAAAAATTAAGGCATCGGTTTTCTTTCCGGTTTTGCTTCGATAAGTTTGTTAGGGATTGAAATGGATACCAATATGTCTTGGCACAATCATATTGCTTTGATTGCAAAAGCTGTTTCTCAAAAGCTTGGAACACTGTTGCGAACCAGAAAACTGTACACACATCAGTATTTATTGATGCTTTATAAAGCTGAGATCACACCTTTTTTGCAGTATTGTTCTCATGTCTGAAGCTGGGCCCTTAAAGTTGCTGGATTCCATTCAGAAAAGAGCCATACGCCTGACTGGAGACGCGAACCTCACTTGCAATCTTGATAGTCTGGAACATCGAAGAAAGGTTGGAGATTTGTCCCTGTTCTACAGATAGTTTCACGAGAAGTGTTGAAGACTTGGCACTTTTGATTCCTCCAGAAGCGGTACATATCAGAAATACGCGACGGACTGTGGCTGCTTTTCGTTTTGAGGTTCAACTCTGTACACCTCGAAATTCACTGTTCAAAAACTCTTTCATTTGGAGGATTGCGTTTATATTGAATAATCTTCCTGATAACGTTTTCCAAATTAATTTGGTCTCCATTGAATCGCTACTTTCGCACAGGCACCACCATTGAAGGGACTCGCAGAATTTTCTGTTGTGCTTGGTTTGGTCCTCAAAGAAAAAGTTAATTTTTTGGGAATAATTGCTTCATTCCTTTCTTCGAAAAATTGCCACACCCACTAAACTATCATATTTCAAGCAATTTCTCTTGAATAAATAGGTAATTTTTTATTTCCTGGTTGATATACAATTTGTTTTATGACATAAATAATCATTGAATTTCAATCATCTTGAATGAGTAATTTTCACCTAGACATTAAAATGCCTGTATTGTGTTATATTACTCATTCAGATAAGAGTTCTGTACATACATTTCATACAATTAAATACTATGGCATAAATATAATAATATTATGACAAACTCAGAGGAAACAGAAACAAAAATAAATAAAGAAGAGAAAAAAAATTTAAAGAAAAATATATGTGAGTTGAGTATATGCTTGTATGAGAAAAGAAAAGATGGTGATGATCAGGTTATTCAATGAAGAAAACCTTTTATTTTCTTTAGTATATTATATTGAATTTTTATGGGTTTTCGACAATGAAACGCTTGAGGTTGTGTTTGTATTCATTGAATTTTTTAATTATTTTCAATTCTACTGGGAGTAAGTTGTACAATTTTGGACCATAGTAGAACAGGAATATTTGTGTGTGGCTCTTCTTATAGAGTGGTATTTCAATGTTCAATTTATCGATTGCTCTAGTTTTAACTGTTGTATGAGTTGAATAGTTGCTGAATTTAGGGAACATCCATACTGAACACAGGTAATTATATAATGATCTTACGTTAAGTAAATTCGTCTCTTGATATAGATAATCCGTTGAGAACCTTCTGTTTTTTTTCAATATCATTTTTAAAATTAAGTTCTGCTCTATTTGTAAACTATTAATGTGGTTGTTGAAAGTACCACCCCATGATATCATACAATATCTCATGATAGATTCTGCCTAGGACCGATATATTAATAATACATTATTTTAAGAGAGAATATCTCTGAGAGTTATTTGCGTTGATCTATAACAAGTCCCAGATATTTAATGGATACTGTTTTTTCTATAACTGGGCATTTACAACTTGAACTATTCGTGCAAGTTATTTTGTGCAATTCAAGTTCATTGAATTGTTGCTGATCATCTGCATTCTGCGAAAAAGCATAAATTTTGTATTTTCAATATTCGAAATCAAAAAATTATATATCAGCCAGGGAATAATTTTCTTCAGATTCACTTCAGAAGTTTTATAGATTTTATCTCAATTTTCACCAGTGAAGATCATGGCCGTATCACCAGCATAACACACTATATGACCGTGAAATTCATTAATCTGTGTTATTGCGTTTATGTAAACAAGAAAAAGGATCGGGCCAAGTACTGTGCCCTGGGGTACACCCACATTGATTTGTGATATTGTACTGAGCTTGCTACCAATTTTAACAGTTTCAGTCCGGTTTTTCAAGTAATTTTGCATGTTGCAAGTTCCAGAGCATGACCTCTAATACCATAATTACACAATTTTTTGAGTAGGATTTCATGTGACACACATATGCCAAGTCCATAAATACCTCAAGACATTTCAAAGACTTGTCCAAGGCTCCCACTGTTTGTTTCACGAAATCGAGCACGGCATTTTCAGTATTTGATTTGTTTATGAACCCAAATTTTTGCTGTGTTATTACATGATTTTTATTTCATGATAAAATATCATTTCAATTCTCTATTCAATAGTGTTTTCAGTTCATCAAAATTAATCGTGTTCTATTTTTTTTTATTGTAATGGGTGGTGTATTTGCTTTCAGTAAACGAGAGATATATATGAATGTTGCATAATGGTATGTCAAGTTACTGTGAATAACACATGGGTCAACATTTATTTTATGGTTTATAAAATAATTCTTGTTAATAAAAATTTGATCAAAGATTTTATTTTCACAAAAATAATTATATAGTTATCATAAAAATTTGTTTCAGTTCCCCATCGTTATCTAAACTATTTAAAACTTCCAACATACGCGAAATAGGTTAATATAAATATACAAAAGTTTACATAATCCAAACTCCAATATTTCAATGCAAAGCAAAATTATATTACATATACTCACACACAGATATATACATAAATATGTAGCAATTTATCATCATTATATCAGTTTATTGAAATCTTCTTCAGTTTTAATAATAATTATTTTATCCCCAGTGTTCGCATAAATATTTCCTCATTCTGTCCATACATTATTAACACCATATTTGGCTAAGTTTGACCCTTAAACTCGTTAGGTCCTCTCTGATTACTACTCCAGTTCCCTTGAGCATTTTTTCATTGCTGTAAATTTTCTGTTTGGTTTCATAATTATTTACTTTAATGAATACACCTCTAGTTTTATGATTTTCTATGCTCTGTAATATAGGTCTATATCTTGGTCCACTTGAGTTCATACCCATTTTGAAGTTGAATAAGCGTATAACTTGTAGTTGAATACTCTTAAGTTATGTCCATGAAATCAAATATTTTTTCTATTGAAGCCTTATCGGATGATACTTTCACTACTTTATCTTAAAGTTGTTTGATTCTCAGATCATATTCAGTTTTCATATAAGAAAGTTCACACTGTATACCAGTAATTGTTTCCTGGATTAGCGATAATTTTTTCCCGTGTTTTTATTGTAGTCTCCGATATACTGTCGACTATTGATTTTATAAACGTTTGACTATTTAGGCACTTATTTATCGATGAATTAGCTGATGATTCTATTTCTTCCCTGAGTTCTTGCGTGATAATATTTTTTTTCTCGTTTCTATCATAACCTTTGCGTTGGTTAATATACAATGTATTCCCAGGATAATTTTCACCTTCCGATTAGCTCTATTAACTTAGTATTTATTTATTCCAACGGAGCTCGGGTTTATACGTCCGCATTACTCGCGCACTAACATTGGAATATATGTGGAATATTTGAATTCTTCATCTCCTACAATCCTGTTTAATTCCTGAGTTGCTTCTTATCCAATATGTACGTTTCATATACTCATCGTGGAGAAACAATCATATTGGCACTTTTCCTCTGTAGAGTTTCTATCGATATAAAATGATTAGGCTGTCATCCCTCTATGTCAATATAACTTCGATATCCTACCTACAACCTTCACAACCCCGCTAGCTTATAATAAACACGAATTGATGGGCGATGCAATCAGGGCTTATTTCATTAGTTTCTCTTGTTAATTAGAGATAGTATGTAACAAGATAAATTGCCGAACCACAGAGACCCTAATTATTGGAGTAGGAAAGGCACAGTGTTACACCTATATCAGAATGAATTAGTTTAGTGGTGTTCTCCGATACATAGTGTATACATACTGGTTATCTGAAATATCTTCTTCGCCGGTTTCTCGCCGCACACTACGATTGTTGAATTATTAATGTCAGGAGCAGGTCTGACGTGTGTGGTATGATATTGACAATGGGGACTTCTACATCGCCGTTGATGTTATTATACTTTGGTTCGTTCGGTAGAAATGAGATGTCCTATAATATTATGAATAATGTATGGAAATGTTCGTAAATGAAGGTGAACGGGTAGACATATTTTCACAAACATACAAAAATTTAAGATCATTACATACAATCAGGAAGTATACCGATAATACATATTTCTTAACGTACTTTGATAAATATATGAATATTTATAGGCAAATTATCAAAAGGGCTAAATATACGTATTATGCAGAGAGAATCAGAATAGCCACCAATTAAACAAAAAAACTGAGCTGTAGTCAATTATATTAGGGGTGAAAATAAGGCCAATCCGATCAAAACTAACATAGATTTCTATTGCTCTATTGGTGAAAAACTATAATAGAACATAAAAGCCAGCTGTAACCCCTTGAAATACAAAACGCTTTCAACTCCTTGCGCCATGGCAAGGGATCCTGAAAGATATCAAGAATAGTAGGATACAAAGAAGGAACGAACATCGCCTGTGGTGTTCCACAAGGCTCTGTAAGGGTCCCATATTATGGAATATTATACCACGATGGGATACTACATATGGCTGTCCCTAGGAAAGTAAATCTGATTGGCTACGCAGATGACCCAGCCGTAGTGGAGGTGGAAAAAATGAGGAAAGTCTGGTTAACATTTCCAATAGAACTGTGGAGCATATAGCAGAGTGGATGACAGCAAAACAACTCAAGCTTGCCCCTCAAAAGCACGAGATAATGCTGCTGGCAGCAAGTAGGAAACTGAAAAGTATCACAATTGAATTGTAGGAAACGGATATCTGCATCCAAGAATCCAGTAAATAACTGGGTATCCATATGGACCGAAACATAAAAATGCAAGCTCTAATCAGAAATATAGCAGAAAGGGGGGAAAAGCCATAATCAACATAAGCAGGAGTAGAGTAGTAGGAGAGTAGAAAGTACAAAAGTCTTCTCTGCTCAGTCGCCCATTCAATCATGCTCTATGGCACGATAATCTGGAGCCATAATAAAAAAGAAATATAGAAATATATTACGAAGGATCCAAAGAAAAGCAGCCATAAAAATAGTATGTGCATACAGAACAGCATCAATCAAAGCTCTGCTGATGACTGCAAGAACTTCCCTTAAGGGAAGGGATAAAACTGGTACAAAACAACGTACCTAAAGAGGTAGCAAGGCCACAAATCATTGAAAAATAGCAACAATATTAGAAGAACTATGGAAAGGCCAATTGGACAAGAAGACTGATGAGCGACATAGAACCATAACTATGGATGAACAGAAAATGGGGAAAGGTGAATTACCTGAGTCCAAAACCATCCTGGCAAAAAAAAAGAAAAGATCAAAATTATTAACGATAAAGTATCCTAAAAAAAGGAAGATCCCTGAACCATCATTATGGTTACAGGGCGAGCAGGTGTCTTTCGAAAATTTTTCCAGTTGCAAAAAAATTTTTTATATATAGTTTCAGAACTGTTGACTGAGGTTACCATGTGAAAGTATGGGAACAACGGGTTTTCAAACCTAGAAAACTTTTTATAACATATTGTGATAAACTGAAATTTGAAAAAAAATTGAAAGTAATAGGTTGAACTTGCAATATTTATGCTTGTGAATTTCCAAGGATTCTAAATAATTGAGTTCGTAACACTTATTTGCATAGTGCAAAATTTCCGTATCGTTTGGATTCGGAAACTTGTAGTTGCTTGGTTTGAAAACGTAGAATCAATTTTTCCTAGTCTGAAGGACCTTTCATGTTCAGCATACCGTTTTTGGAAATTTCGGCCACATAGTTCCACATAAACAATATTACACTCCGGACACTCAAGCTTATAATCTCCAGGTTTCTCCAACTTGTCCGTTTCATCTTTGGTATTGAAAAGGAAATGAGATAACCTGACATGTGCTCTAAATGCCACTTCCACCTTGTTTTATTGATGACACCCACAATTATCTCTGTTATTTTACCAAAATACGTTAGAGTTACGCATTTCTTGATTTCTGGTTGTTTGACCTGAGGGTATAATAATCTGTAAGTGCATTTCCGTCTTTGTTTTCTTTGATTCCTGACTGACTTCTGGATAGTATCTGCGTTGAAACCAGTATTATGACCTACCTGTGTAATCATATCAATTTCCTTAGCTAGATTGCTAGTAGACCGGTTTTCAAATTGGCACATTCGCATTGTAAACTGTTAATTCAGGTACTCAATCAAGCCAAGTTCATACCTCCATTATAATACCTATACGGGTGGTATATAAGGGCAAATGTAATGAATCATTTTTTCTTTATTGTATAAGTTTGAAAATGACCATATAGGACGAAACTGCAGTAACGTTACTTACAAATAAAAGTGGTAAAAAACACAGAATGTTTCATTTCTCTTTTCTTCATTATGATTTCCTACCACGTAGTAACGGCTACATCCATCAATTTACCTATAGAAAAAAATATACTTTGTAGTAATATACCTGGAGTTACAAAACACATGACATTTAAAAGGCTAAAAAAACCTAATGTTATTTATAGACATCAAACTGTACCTAGAGGTTGATAATGAAATAATGTTTTGATAATGAAATGTAATAACATATTTTTCTTACGTATGCAAATAGTATTTTGCTGTCAAATTTATCTAATTTCTCAACAATTATTTATGTACCTACTCACGGTTTAAATCAATATCACTGAACAAGAAAATCTATAACTTCCCTAAGACACACCCTCTTCCTCTCACAAGAAATCGATGCGAATTAAAATCGCTAACCAGTCATAATTATTCCGCGTTAATTTACGAGCGACTGTAACTCTTTCCAGCGACAAGATGGCCACCGCCACGTCTTTGAATTGATGCATTATGCATTAAGGATCAGCCGACGGAGGTGTTAAAACCGCCAATGAATTATAAAAGCCAGGATATAATAGTACGTCCCGTTTAAGCTATACCTGTAATTTAGGGACATATATCTTTTCTGTAATGGATTATCGATGGAAGGAACATTGAGTGGGTTGAATCGGGAATGAAGGCGGGGGAGTACCTACGTGTGGATATTAATATTGAACCCTGGGTGCTCTGTGGGGTTTCTTCAGGACGGATTCAATAAAAAATTGGAAGTAGTTTTGATAATTAATAATTCGGTGAAGACTATTTATAAGAAGAATATTTAATTTAAATAATCTTGATGAATATAAATCAAAGCTTTTCTTGGCTATATTGAAAATATGTTCTGATGTTAGGAGTCATTGAAACGTTGAAAATAGTTGATAATCGGATACATTCAACAAAGTTGATTCATGGGGATCTCTTCACGGTTAAAGATATATTAGCTGAAATTAACGTCGATACAGATAATTTGTAAGATTTTATACTAGGAAAGTTCAAACCCAGTAGGTCAAAATCACTGAAAGTTAACTTGCCTAGCGCTGGGAAAGCAATTACAGTATTGAAAAATAGACGAAGAGATGAAGCCTTTAATATAAAAATATTCGCAGATCTACAAACCAAACATTAAATAGAATACTTCCAAAACATCAAAAAACAGGTATATGAGTGCCTAGTCAACGGAGAGAAAAAATTATCAAATCAAATGCATCAACAACATTTCAACAATTATTATTCAGATACAGCCAAATAACTAAAAAAGTCAGACAAATATCGAAAACTCATTAATTATTACCAGAACCTCAACTATTTGAATGCAGAAAGTTTTACAGCGCACAAAGACAAAATTATTGCCAATATTGTTTGCCAGGAACCAAATGTCATAATTCTCAGCGAAGCGAGAACTAGGTTGAGTTGAGTTAGGTCCGAAGTGAGTGCATCTATTCGACCCTCCACCACGAACCGCAAGGGTTCATTGTGGCTCACACCTATTCACATTCGACAAAATAAACCCAAGTTCTTAACGAAGCCGACGAGTTTGTATGGTGAGTGGTCTTTCAGGTCAGATGGTGAGAGTACGACTTTGCCGAACTCTGAAAACCTGATTTGGTCACCAGCGGGCCACGCACAAAGTATGTGATCTGCTGGTTCATCATTTTCCAAACAGAGGCAACACACAATATCTTCCGATAGTTCGAGTCTCTGCATATGATGATTCAAATGACCACATCGTAGTTCATACTGTAGTTCAACAACTATTTGGTATCAAGCTTTGGAGCGTGAATGAACGCTTTAAAGTAAGCCAATCCTGGAATATTCAGCCAGAAGTTCATACATTTTCTTGCTATCCAGGTGTTCAGTATTTGTCTGGCAAAACCTAAAACGATGCCAAAGACAAGTTCTGGTCCGATAAAGCTGCTTGCAGGACCCACCGTTGTAAGGGAGTCAGTAGCCTCGTTGCCTTCCAGGCCAGTATCGCCAGGAATCCAGACCAGAGACAATTTGTTCAGTCTTCTTATCGAGGAGAGTCTTTTTGGTGATTTGCTACCAATTTAGACGTTGTTCGGTAGGAGCCAAGCGCTTCCAACGTTACTTGACTGTCCGAGGATATTTCGATTGACTTGAATATGATGTTGGATTATTCCAATATGTTCACACATAATTCAATAGCGGTAATTTCCGCTTGAAATACAGTCGCCTAGGTTCCTAGTAGGTTGGTATCTGTGTAATCGAGAACTAATCTTCCATATCCTTATTATTAAGCTAGATTTGATAAGGATATGGAAGATTCAGAATTGCATATAAGGAAATATATACTGAATAGATGTGACAGTTATAACATACATACTGGTGGTGCCCTTATTTATGTTGAAGATGATATTGAAATCAAAGAAAAAAAGTTCTTGTACCAAATGGAAATTATTGGATTCTGTTTGTAGAAATCCTAGTGAGTAGACAAAAATGTTTGACGGGTGAAGTCAAACACTTTTCATCTTGAGTTTTTTCTATAACTGAAGAATATACTTGAAAAATACAATGGAAAAGGTAAGGTACTTTTAATTGACGACTTTAACATTGATTTCATGAAAAAGGAACTCTTTACCAACCAGCTAAATACATATGAATTCGAACGATTATGAAGCAGTGCACAAGATGTAACAATAACAGTTAAACTGTAGTTGATTATATAGTAACTATCTGTGATATCATATAGTAGAGATCGGCTCAGAATAATTACCGGATTACTAACCGGTCATTGTCCGCATAGAGGATATCTGATTAAAATGGGGCTGTACAACGCAGACCTCAGCTGCAGATTATGCAACGAAGGGAAAGAAACAACTCTACATATCTTAATGCTAATGTGTGGCACTGAATCACAGCAGGGCAGGCAACATATAATAATAATAATATAGTAATAATAATAATGTTTATTCAGATTCGAATCACAAAAAGAAATAATTCATACAGTTGAATAAAAATTGTAGAAACCACAGAAACATCAGATGTTGCTTGTATGTGGTGAAAAGGAGATGCAAAGGAAACAAAAATGAATATATGGTAAATATCAAAGTATGAGAATGAATTATACATAA
>WOGP01003919.1:0-14611 GCA_015342065.1 Leptinotarsa undecemlineata | reverse complement strand
TCTGCCTTAGTGCGGCAAGCCGGTATGATTTTAAGATTCGAGAGTAGAGAGGACATCATTCCACCAAAGACTCCAATAATCAGAACAACCATCTTGAGAGCGTAATCTGGATAGAGTCTGCGGAGTTCGAAGAGAAAATTTCTATATTTTATCCGTTTCTCCTCCCCTTTTCTGACGATATTAGTCTCGCCAGGAGCTGAAAACTGCACGACCAATATCGTTTTGCTCTGGTGGTCGAGAAGAACTACATCAGGCTTATTAGCTAGTATGATCTTGAGGTGGAGAACGAATAGTTCCAATAAATTCGGCAATTCTCGTTTCCAACGGATCCCCCGGAGTGTAGGGCAACACTGGTGTCTCGTCAATACCGTAAGAGTGCCGTAGATGGTAATATAGCACTCCCAGGGCCGCGTTATGTCGATGGATATAGGCCGAGACCGCATATGCTGGACATGCTGGTAGCAAGTGCATTAGGGTCTCGGGCGCCTCGCAGCAGGCCCTGCACCTTGTATCAGGAACCTCTATACCCATCACGCGACAACGGTAGATTAATGTGTTGAAGACACCATCCTGGCAAGCCATGATGAACCCCTCAGTTTCCGACTTCAGCCCACTTGACCTGCGGAAAGCGAACGTCAGGCGCTTTGATAAGCCAAGGTTATTATTATTATTATATGAAATAATTGACACTCAGTAAAGTATTATATATTTTGGCTAGGAAGGAGATGGATATACCGGGTGTCCGAAAAGTCTTAGTACGGCCTCATATCTCCGAAGTCAGTGAAGATTAAATAACGAAAGTTTGACAAGAATATATGTACAAAGCAGTCTACTTCTTCATGCAGCACATTTTTAACCTGGTAGAGACGTTAAAAATCAGATTTCCGTTAATAAGCTGTCGCCCCTTACAAATGACAACTTTGAAAATTCGAAACTTATGCGAACTAACTACTAACGAAGTCTTACGTTCAAACGTGTGCTTCCTAACACGGGAAAAATCGATCGTCCGGCCTTGCCGTTCGAACCACCGATTCACACAGCGGTCGATTGAGTGAGTGGCTACCATTGTACCAAATTGAACCCTATATCGATATGTAGATCTTTTTATCATCATTATATAATTTTTTATTAACTTTTGAATTCCTAGTAATACTCGTTGATTCACGTTTTTGTTGACATCGACATTGAAAAGGTATCAGTGGATTTCGTGATTTCATTCTTTTAGATATGAGTCGCTTTAATGAAACAAATTCGAAACAATTCCATTTCATGGACGAACTATCCTAATTTATCATAAGACCTCAAAATGGTTCAATGATATTTTTTCAGATGGACCGGTTTACGTAAGAAGTGTTGTGCAAAAATTCACTTCAACTTTTAGCCTAAAAGACACTCCATGGTTTGGTCGCCCGTCCGTTCAATACAAATCCACTGATATCCAACCCAAACATCAATGCACACAATAGATCTCGCTGCAAGTACAGACAAATCAACAGTGCATCAAATTTCGAAACAGCACACATTTCATCCCTTTAAAATCCGTCTACAAGAACTAAATGAAGATATTGAGATCGAAGACTGCAGTTTTGTGAAATCATGAAAAATTCAATTTTCTTATTAGTCAGTGTGCTATGCTTGAAAACTGGCAGTAAACAAATCTAAAGAAATGAACTTTAAATGTACAAGCCAGTCTCGAATATACCTACACACGTAGGTTGAATGGATTAACGCCTATCGGAAAACAACTACTTCCCTGGCTAATACCACGAAGGGCGTTGGATTATATCCCACAGGCATCAGTGCAGGAATATTCACAGAAAATTTCCTGCATATGCAATTGGCAATACAACTGAAAAAGTCGACCTTCAATTTTGGAACCAGCACACTTGCAGACCGGTTTCGGGCTCATTAGTCACTCATCAGTACAAGATAGTGGCCATCATCGATATTCCATGATTGAAAATCGGATATTCCATAATTGAGAATCGGAATTCTTTCAGAGTGTTTCATTCCTCTTCATAAGTCCATTCAATCTACTGTGTAGGTATATTCGAGACAGACTTGAACATTTAGATTTTGTTTACTGCCAGTCTTCAAGCATAGCCCACTGACTGATAGGAAAGTGTTTCTACCTTATTCAGAGGAATTGGGCACATTTTGGATATACAGTTGGTTAGTACCTACCTCGGCCACTAGATAGAGTGACATTTTGTTGTTCGCTCCAACTTAGAAAGAGGAATGAAATACTCTGAAAGAATTCCGATTTTCAATTATGACCACTATCTTGCACTGATGAGTGGCTAATCAGACCGAAACCGGTATGTAAGTGTGTCCGTTCCAATCCTGCACTGACGCCTGTCGGATATAATCCAACGACTTTCGTGGTATCAGCCAGGGTAGTAATTGTTTTCTGATAGGTGTCAGTCTATTCAACCTGTTGTGTATGTATATTCAAGAACGGCTTGAACGTTTAAAGGAATACTGAAGTCACAATCCCCATGGATTGAAGAACCTGAGGAATTAAACGTACGTGCCGTAATTATGAATAACATGGTAATTGGTCTTTTTTATCAACGAAAACCTTACCAGACTTGCAACTTTCACAATAAGCTATCACACCTTAAATTGTAGTTGCTATTAAAAATGATACTTTCGACTTCTATTCAATTTCTCAATAGGATGGGGCACTTCAATGTTCCTTTGAGGAATACCTAGATGAGGAACTTCCTCGTTGAATTGAACATATAGGAATATTGAATATCCATCAAGGACCCCCGACACCGCTCCTCTTGACTTGTTCTCGTGGGTGTAAATGAAAGAGCTGATATTTTCAGCAAACCTGCAAGAATTACGACAAGTCAGGGAAGGACAGAATTTGAGAGTTAACTCTATTATTGTCGAAAGGTTGGTAATAGTCATTTTGAACATCTTATTAAAACGCAATGAAACTGAATGAAATTTATTTTATATGAAGAAAAATCAGTTTTCATCTGAAAAATTTTTAATTTGTACTGGAGAACTTTACACATGTTTACTCCGAATTCACTTTGTAAATTCAAAATGGGTATATTTCAGAGAGAATGTTCTATTTATCGTTCTATTGTTCTATTGTCGTAATCAATAATTTGCCAATTTGCCTATCAAAAAAAGAGCTAAGATATTATACAAAATTTTTAGGAGGAGTTTTTTAAACAAAACGCTTTTGAAATTTGTCGAGTAGGCTGAGAACCAATAAGCACCTGCGAAAAAAACTGCGTACAGACTTAGATTCGTCCAATTCTGAAGACAGAGGCAGTATGAGTCTCCAAAACGTTAATATAATATTTGTATAGTTTATTAGCACTATTTTAATAGGCAAAATTATTAATCACGACAAGACAAATGGAACATTTTTCTTTGTGAAAAATACTCTGAATTTATGCAGTAACTTATCGGGGTGAACTAAAAGTTTGCCTTTTCTGTATATAAAGTTTTCCATTACATATTTTTTTGATTGTGAAATGTATAAATTACCCACAGAAAGTCCATAAAAAAAACTCTTTTTCACAACTAGCATTCATTATCAATCTTCCCTATTGATCGAAACGGGTAGACGTAGAGACCTCAAATTGGTTCAGAAATATTAATTTTTTTCAATGCCTTTAATATGCGCTACATATCGATGTATGGTTCTTTCAAGATTCTGGTATTCTTTGGACTCCTTTTGGAAAGACTTTTCGGATACTTGGTAAAGTATCTTTCGCTCTGAAAATATTGACGATAATTTAGTGATAAAATCCCTATTTATGAAGAAACGGAAAATATATAACGAACTATTGAATAAAGGGTGTAACAAGTAAAAAACCATTACTAGTTTTGAAAGATGACATTGAACTGATTTGTTATGGAATGTCATCAATACTGCAGGATCTCTAACTAAACTCGTCCTGCAAAATGTAGGCAGCGACAAAGTAATCCGTAAAACCATGATATGAATATCTCCTACAATTTTTACCTGAAATTGGCTTGGGCTAATCAGGCCCTATATCTGAAGTTTCAATTCATCAGAGGGGTGTAAACCATTATCAACCAGTAAGAGAAAAACATAGCAAACCTTCTGCATTCGTATGGTGGTTCAGAGGTTAACATATACAACCTTGAGATCCAAAAGAAAGGGAAGACCACCCACCGTATTACAACACTTTTGGAATAGTGGTTTAGAAATTCTGTGAAGTATCACGACATTCATTCAAATACTTTTTATCGTTTCGTTCGACACTAAATTTAACTGAAACTGTGGAACTCTATGACAAATATCATCTTATTTTGATGGTCAAGAAAAACTACATCAGACTTATTGTTTCATATATACCTGCAAGTGGTGAAAGATGGCTCACTTGACCTCAAGAAAGTGACTAGGTTTTCAATGAACCAAATAAAGATTGATCCTTCAGTAGCCTAGCTGCATGAGTGAATGTATGTCTACAGATTTTATAGGCAGGTTCCTACTCAATGGCAGAGTCTGGTCACTTTGTGTTAAAAACAAGCTAAATTAATCGACCTCTCAAGTCGAATCGATACAACTCTTCTCGAATCCATTCACTACTCCATTGTAACAACAACTTTTTTTGAATTCCAACAGTAGCAATGGCCAGATCTGTCCAAAGTTAATGCAAACACAGACCTCGGAAATTACTCTAACCTATTCCCTTCTTGTTAGTGGCATTGTTTGGTCTACTATGAGGTTAAAGGGTGTTTACCTTCTTCGTGGTTCCCTGAGACTATGACGTACATTCCTTCAGTGATTCTTGACCATTAGTATTCAGGTAATTTTCTACGACCCTGACGGACTGACCCTTTTTTTAGATGCATAAAGGTAATGATTATCCATATGAGTACAAAACATGGGATGGCATTGGAAATTCGAACTCCAGAGTTGCCACATTTATTATACTCTTGATGATTTCTGAGCTCCGCAAATAATAGAGCAAATGAGATGTAGAAAATTGAAATGAGAAGAGAAAAGAAAATTTCTATGATTTTACCACTTTTAATTGTAACTAACGTTACTGCAGTTTCTGTAACAGAAATAGCTTTCCGAACATACTGTATGAACATGAATCATTTTCAGAATGTATCTACTAATTTGATCAATTCATATCCAGGACGTGTTTACACATACCTGCTACTAACGCCATTATTGATGGGACTGATATCAATCGGTACATTACGCTACATTAGGCTTCAACATAACGATCGTCATCTGTATGTATTCAAACATGCAAGTAGAATTTCAGTGTACTGTCAATATTGTTGAGATTACGATTACGATTGAAGGTAATAGAAACAATTTCAAAGTGAATTATGGAGAGAATCCAGATGCAATTGAAGATATCCATATGACTTGACACTGAAATAACTCTGCAGCAGGTATGAGCATTGAATTCACAGTCTTTCACGCGTCTATTGTGTTCAAATTCAAGGAATATCAATAGGCAATAGTCATGAAGTAGTCATACACATAAATGGTTTCAGAGGTCATGAAGCAACTAATGAAGCCTTCATGGATAGAGCTGCTGGTATCAAAATATATAGGGAGGTTCAAATTAATCTAATTGATTCGAGTGGAATCAGATTTTGCTTGACTTCTAACTGAAAATGCTCTAAACCAATGTTGAAGTGGAAATTTTAACACTTTCCTTGAGAACACTTTTTTCATTCCGGAAAACAAATTACTGTCTCTTTACTTTTGTTCAGCTAACCAAGTTAGCATCCTCAGGAGATGATGCACTTATACATGTTGCTTATATTTGATGAAATATAAAATCCAATCTGTCTCATAAAACATATTTTCAAATTAAAATTAGTTCTGTGAATACTGAAAAATAGAATACCTTAAAGATAATGATTTATTCCAGGCGCAGTTGAACGTATCCAAATCGTTTTTGTTACTCTGGATATAGTAACTTAGACTTGGGTAAGTTTCAAAATGCCAGATTATCGCGTCAGGCTTTCTGTATTTGCGTTCAAGTAGATACGGGAAAGAACTTTTAGGTCTTTCAGATGAATGATGTTTTTCGAATGAGTCGAATTTTCCTCAAATAGAAAAGTTAGTTTTTAAAACTATATTTGGCTAAACGGAATTCCCTGTTTCAGTATAGATTACTAATCTTTCGGTGACTCAGAAAAAATGTCAATCTCGATGAAAACATAAAATGATTAGTTATGATTCATTATAACAAAGAGGATTGGGATTTCATGAGGTTCTAATACAAAATCATTGAGAAAAAATAGACTAGCTACAGCCAGCATGGTTGCCAAACCTATTTTTCTCTGACAGAGCACTATTTGGAAAATTTTACGAGAAACGAAATATAACAAGTAAAGTTACACAAGTTTTTTGGAAAATCAGCATGCGAGAAGAGTCCATCAGGAAGAACTTGTGGATGAAACAGAGTTAGGTTCTAAAGAAATTGAACTTGTACAGTAATAACATCATACATGGACTACGGATATGAAAATACTTTCAGCATGCACAACTGGGGCGGATTTGGATAATGGATTCACTATTAGATAACAAAGGTGAAGAAATAATCAAACCACTGGAGAAAAAGTGATGAAGGTTCACCGAAGGAAGCCAAGACTGCCCCATAGGCTGGAAAGCTGATGGCGACTTTTTTCTTGGATGTGAAAGACATTATTCATAGTGATAACTTGGAAAGAGGCAAATCAATATCTGGCAAGTAACAAACTGGTCCTCCCCGATATTTTCTCTCCCAATCAAAGTTATTTCCTTCAATTTTATTTCTTTAATAATATTATATCATAGTGCTTACAGTTCCAGTGAGTTTGACCACTAACAATGTTCACAATATAACAGTGAAAACATTTTTGGAGTTAAACAATAATTTTGAATTTGATGTATATAGATAGATAGTAAGGTGTAAGGAATCAGATTCAGATATTGAGAGTAGTAATTTTTACAAAGGAAAATCAGTTTTTCGTTTCGGAAGCTGAGATCTGCCTTCGTCTTCAGAATTGAGTTGAGATTGTGGATGAAAAAAAAACCCAAAACAAGTCGATAAAAACTAGTTGTAGATATCTTTCAATGATGCTTACTAGGTTAGCAGAACGACATTCAAGGAAAAGTTCTCCAGTTGTGGTATGTAGGAGGCGTGTTATTATTACATTGATATAGGAAATGGTCCATTGATATGAAGAGAAAAATTATAGACATTATTTTTTAAATATCAAATTTATATGATAATGGACACATTACAATTTCACCTAAGTCTCCTCATAAAATTCAATGATGGAGAGGCGTTTGGAAAATTCACGTGCTCAGTAATATTCACGCGAAACCCAAAACGAAAAAAATTATGTTTCCAGCCTACCAGAATCCTTAACTTAATTTCTCTTACCTGGAGTGATGCGTTAGGGAATTTTTCCGAGAGAGGGATTCCCCCTTGGTTTGAGAAGTAGTCGGCTGAGGTTCAGCAGACCCTGGCACATGTCTCTGTACCTTTCTTCTAATGGACCCAACGAATTTCTTCCACTCCTGACTACCGTCACCTGTTTGGCTCGGCTCCTTGTCGATGTTCAGGCTTTCTCTGGCAATCTTAACAGGTTTCGATGAGAATATTTTGACAATGTTGAACAGGGTCTTTGCGATGGTCAACGATGTCGATCAGTGAAACATTTTTTCATAGATGTCTCTCTTACTTGATTTTGTGCTCACTTTTACTAATACTAGATTCACTATTTACAATAAGCGCATATGCTTCTCCGAAAATTTCAACTAGAAGAAAATCCGTCATTCGCACGTCGGTATTCTTTGAGTTTTTTCAACGATATATTTCATTTATTATTATTTATTGGTTGATTATACACATACAGTTATCGAAGTAAAAGTAGACGTGAATATTGTTTTTATGATTCCTTTTGGTATTATTTTTAATGTAGGACAGCCGATTGAAAGGGAAAAATATTCAAAATTTTGAATTTCAAAAGAAGAACTCTTTACATAGATGTTTAGATCATGCAAAAAAGTAACTTTCAAACACAAACTGAAAGAAAAAGCCCTCCTGAAACAGCTACTTTCATAAAAACATTGAATTACACGAAAGAAAATTTCTTTCGATACAAACACCTTTGTCCACTCTGTTTGTATTCTAAATATTCGTTGTGTAATTGACTCAAATCGGATATCATTCACAGGATTCCTACACAATATACTGAATGAAATGTAAACATTTCAATTACATGGAACACTGGCATCCTCACTGGATGTTTTGCCGTAAGATACATCTCTAAAAGCACCAATCTGGATAAAATTATAAGAAAAAACACACAATTCATTCATGAATCACGACTTTATGTCAAGGAATGAGTTTGATCTACTACTACGATGTCATTGGAGACCTCGTTATGACATTCATTTGCTCATTTGATTGAATCTCAGCCAAAGGGGCCTTGTTTAAATGGCAAGGGTTATATTTTTAGGAGAGATTATTTTTGGGGAAAAGTATTTGGCTTTCTACTACCCCATTTCGAAAAAAAAAATATGGGAATCTTCGGAAGGAACGAAGGGAACAATCAATTTCAGAAGTAACTCTTTACATAGAATTGAATTATACGGAAGAAAAATTATTTCGAAACAAATACTTTCATATGAACACGGAATTATACAACAACGCTCTCCTCCATTCAGTTTGTATTCCAAACATTCGTTATGGAATTGAATCAGATATCATCCACAGGATTCCTACACAATATATTAAATGAAAGGTCACTGTCATCCTCACTGGTAGACATGAGACACTTGCCTTAGGGCTCTTTATCAAAATTATGGATAATATTATAAGAAAAACACACATATCATTCATGGCACATGCCACAGAACGAGTTTGATATATATCATGTCATCGTTATGACATTCATTCGCTCATTTGAATAAATCCCAGCCAAGGTATATTTACAATGTTATTTATATCGCAAAATGTTTTCGAAAATGTGGGTATCTCAAAATTTTAGAGTTGGAGAGGAGACAGTGTTTCGAATGAGGTTTCATTTCAAAAAATACGTAAGTATAAGTACCTATGTCCCTTCTCGATACATCTCGTTCTCGTTCATCAGACTCATTTCCATTGAATTGACATCCATTTTAATCAACTAACAGCATTCCCACTCTTCAATGACAAATTTGAAAACACCTAAATTGACAGAAATTGGCTCACTGAAGTTTTGAGTCGTTGAATTTCTGAAAAACGCTGATGTTGATTGTATTGTCATGCTTATCTTTACGGAAATTTCACTAGGTATAACTAAGAAATATTGAAAGAAGTTATAAAGATTTGGCATCGAGCAACGATCACCATCAATCAATTAAGTTGATACACGAAAAACATATCAAGATAGTTTCAGATGAAAATGATAAAACTCCAAAACCGTCTGATCCTGTGTGAATTTCTGGATTGAAACAGACGATGTAGTATATATTGAAGTATTGGCTTAATATGAACGTAAAGACACGGCTGAAGAAACACATGTTGCGTTTTTGTAAAACTGTTTATTGAAAATTTGAGAATAAAGTATTTTTTAAATACGTTATGGATTTTCATCAGGTATAGGCCGATTCCTTCACTATCGTATTTATTCACCAACAACAATACAAATCATGAGATTGGATAAGTACTATGTATACACTGTGTCCAAGATAAGAATGAGCAGCATGGGGATATCGAAAACGGTAAGTGATACGGGGTCGATTGAATTAGAGAAAAGTAGGGCATTTATCAATATAATAATATGCCATTTAAAAAGTTTTAATATTCCGAATAGTTTCGGAGATATCCGAGAAAAACCGAAATTTGAGAATTTCGTTTTTATTTTCTCCCAGCTTAATTTTCAAAGGACATGTAAAACGAATGCACTTTGCTATGACCATACTTCAAGGACTATACGATAACTTAAACAGAATTTTTCTGCGACGTTTGATCTTTTAGAAAACATCATCAACTTTATATTTTTTATATGCGCCGAAACTAAAGCATACCCTGTATAAGACTCCATTTTTCATTATGAACACAGCAAACTATTACACAATATGATTTCAAAAAATGGAAAATGATTACTTAACCTGCTTCTCTTCAATTTTAGATAGTACGCGCTGGAAAAATGACACATAATGTTCTGTTGTCATAATAATACTGTTGTTTGGTAGAGTTTTTGACATATTACCGTTCCTAATATTACATCTTGTTACCAACTTAATTTGTGTTAAAAATGGAAATCAGCGGCTTTTGGAACTCTAAAAAATTTAATATGTTGTCATGTTAAATTTTGTGCCAAAAAAATTGTGTCAATGTTGCACGTGCGTACCCTTATAGATATCCAGAGAGGTGAAAAACTGGTAAATCAATATTTATGGTTGGGATTCTTGGTACGAATGTAATTGGACCTTTTATCTAGCAAAACAATTTACCGGAAGATCGGTACATACATTTGTTAGTAAATGATTTGGAAGACGCTCCAGAGAGTTTGCCTTTAGCGGTTACTCACAGCTGCTGGTTTCAACAAGATAGTGCTCCAGCACATAACGCTAGAATTTTTGTGATTATTTGAACCGTCGCTTCCCAGGACAGTGGATTGGTACTCAGTGATAAATTCTAGCCTGCAAGGTCCCCAGACCTAACCTCACCAGACTTTTTCCTTTTGGGATATATCACTAATCAAGTTAACTCTCATAATTGTCAAAATGGAGATTTGCTGAGATTGGTTACTGCATCCTATAACAATATTGTTCCGAATATGTTATCTCAAGTTTTGAATTCGTCTGTGAGACGAGCTTAGTTGAGCTTAGAAAATAACGGAAGGTTATTTGAAAACTTGTTATAAGTTTCTGTTCGTTTCCTATTTTAAATATTAGCTCCTTGTCATTACATAAAAATTACATTTTATAAACTAAACGTTTGATATTGCAACTCATCTTTGTATTCAACAACGCAAAAGTTCCGGCAAGTGGTAAGTTGAAATTTATTATAAAAAAGACTAATCAAGTTACTTCATGTATCAGAGCGTACTATCTAGAATTGAAGAAAAGCAGGTTGAGTAATCACTTTTCATTTTGCGCGAGAAATGATTATGATTCGTGAGATACGTTGCTATATTCACAATGAAACATGGAGTCTATATATATAGGGTATAATTCAGTTTCAGCCCTTATAAAAATATAAAGTTGATGATGTTTTCTAAAAGACCAAACGTCGCAGAAAAATTCTGCTTACGTTATCGTATAGTCCTTAAAAAGTGGCCATGGCAAAGTGCTATTTGTTTTACATTTTCTTTGAAAATAAAGCTAGGAGAAAATTTAAAAAAAATCCCAAATTTTGGTTTCTTTCCGATATCTCCGAAACTACTGTGCTACTTTCTCTAATTCAATCGACCCCGTATCACTTACTGTTTCCGATACCCCATGCTGTTCATTCTTATCTTGAACATAGTGTAGTCTGATAAAGAGTATGTAGCTGAAAAACTGATTTATCTCAATAAATTTTTATTGAAGTTAAACAGCCTCATAATAGAGCTTTGTAGTAGTGACTCAGTCTTATGGAAAATTATTAGTTCAATTTAGTGTATGGAGTAGATTCATAACTCGATATAAGTGAAAAAAATCACGTACTGAATTAGACAAAAAACTTCCAAAAACCCTTTTAGCTACCGCCCACTGTACATTACAATTTAACGCTACGTATCGTGACATTTAAATTGATTAACAGGCTACCATTGAATCCATTTTCCCGTCTAATGAACGCTGCAATTCCCGAATGGACAAAATCGCAAAATATATTGTGATTAATAGAGCCGAAGTTTGAATGAATATAAAGCATTCGCCATTAGCGAAAGTTTAATTCATGAGTCGGGTTAGACAAAAGTGTCCAAATGATAGCGATATACAGTCCGCTTCGAAACGTTTATGTGCTGAATTAATTTTCAAGGGTGTAATTATAGCTGGGTTGGAAAACCTTAGAATTGATATTTGTCAGAAGTTCTCTTGAAATTCGTCCTAAAAGCTTGTTGGAACATGTATTGAGAAATTTAACACGAACAAAGCGCGTTCTCAAAGAGCTACAATGTCTTACATCGATATCTATTACCGTGTTTCAGAAGTTTGATTCAACCTAACCTAAAATTGTGAAACAACCGAAAAATTATCTTCTCGGGCGAATATTTCAAGAAAAATCGGTTCTTCAAGTGGATACATGAAATCAAGAAGGGTTTTTGAGGAATACGGAAAAAATGTCACATATTTAGGAAAGCATGTATTAAAAGTGTACAAACTAAGACTTTCTAGGTCTATTAATTTCCTAAAAAACCCTATCTAACATTTATATGCATGCCACATTGAAGTTACTCACATTAACCAGAAGATAATCTGCAACAACAAAAATTATTCATAAGTATTTTATATCTGAAAAAAAATCAAGGGATGAAAAAAGCCACTTTATTATGTCCCTCGTAGATGTTACTTTGGTTCACGGAGATATATAGGTTTGGTTAGGTTAGGTCAAGGGTAAGTGGGCCTATTCTATCCTCCGCCGCCATCCGTAAGAATTCATTTTGGCTCACACCTATTCAAACTCGACCAAATAAACCCAGCTTCTTGACGAAGCCGATGAGTTTACATAGTGACTGATTTTTCAGTACAGATGGTGGAAGTGTGGTTCTAGCAAACTCTGAAAACCTGATTCGGTCCGCAGCGGGGCACACACAAAGTGTATGCTCTGCTGTTTCATCATTTTCCAAATAGATTCAATAGCCACTGTCTTCCGAGAGTCCGAGTCTCTGCATATGACGATTCAGACGACAGTGTCCTGTAAGGAGGCCTGTTATACATCGTAGTTCATCCCTACTGTAGTCCAACAACTGGGTGGTTCAAAGCTTCGAAGGGTAAATGAATGCTTTGGAGTGAGCCAATCCTGGAAGATTTTGCCAGAAGTGTTTGAATTTTCTCGCCATCCAGGTGTTCAATATTTTTTTGGCAAAACCTAAAGCAATTCCAATAACAGGTTCTAGTCCGATGAGGCTACTTGTAGCACCTTCCTTTGCAATGGAGTCAGCCTTCTAGGTCAATGTGGCCAGGAATCCAGACCAGAGACAATTTGTTCGGTCTTTCTATTGAGGAGATATAAAGTATGGTGAAATAAAACTAAAAAACGTGTAGGCAAATGAACGTTTCATGTATCACCTCAAACTACAATATATTACTGAATAAGAATAAACAATCCTACTGGTCGAAAGGTGATGCTGATTGATCCAAAAAAAAAATTAAGTCGTATTCATATTTCGTTTTCCCTGTCTTTCTCTGTCGTCCTCTAGGACAAACCAAGGAGGTTAGGTGGCGCAGCCAGGAAACGACTCATCGCCTCTTCAAGAGCAGGATATCTGCCTGGGACCAAAGTCTTAAGGAGCAGATGAAAAATGTTAATCAGGAAAGAAAACAACTTTTTGAGACCTATTTCCGAAGCAACAGATTGGTGTTGCTTACCTATCGAACATAAGAAGTCGCAGACTGACCGCCGATCAAATCCTCACTAGATTGAAGATGATTCGATCGAACTAGATGCGAAGATCTGCATAGGTGAATTTTCAATATACCATCAGGAATATCTGCCGTATAGATGTACCATACTATGAACTATGTACTATTCTGAAAACTTTCCTGTCCCAACAGTATAGAGGGTTCTTCATGATGAGCGTTAATTAGCCGTTTCTGACAAACTACTCAAAGGATCTACCTGAAAATTTCATAGTATACATAAATCAATATGACCTACACGCCTAAAATATTTCATACGATGCGGCGTTGTCGCTTCTACTATAAAGTAGCGGCTTCTTTGATGTTTCAAATGGAACACCCCGTATATAATATCATAGTATGATTCACTATCCACTTTGTCAACAAATCATGTACTGATAATCTTGAACTCTCTAGCACTAAAACGATCAAATTTGAAATGAAGTGGAGTGATACTATGAGGATCTTCACTCCGAGTCATATTTCCATTTGCCTCACACAGGGTCTTCAAAAAATGCAGATACTTTGATCTCAAGAAAAAATGAGTGGAACTCTATTTTATCGAATGGAACACCTTGTATATTTCAACATTTTTGAGCTCTACATCCAATTTCAGATCAACTTTGTTGAGATAATACTATTTCTATTTTGAACCGTTTTCGAGATAAACTGTTTCAAATGGAAACTGACGTGGTTTCCTTGCTCGTTTTTTTGAATTCATCACTTATTTTGGATATTCAACATTTTTTTTATACTTAGTAATTTTTTTCGTAATCCATTTTTTTAACTGTCTCAGATCAGTCAATTCGAAATTGGTATGTACCTACCTTAGAAAAAAATTTGTATACATTGAGGTATTGGTATCTAACGTACAACAGTACACATTAATTTTTTTTAATTTAAATAAATAAACCAATTATTTAACATCAGACTTTCGTTGGTGGTTTTGACTGATTCTGATAGCTACCAATTATAATAGAATAATGTCAAGATTAGGTTACAGTAATGAAGATTTCTTGAATTTATTAATAATTTATGGTGAGTGCAATAGAATTG
>WOGP01003918.1:0-14611 GCA_015342065.1 Leptinotarsa undecemlineata | reverse complement strand
ATTTCTCGATGGAGTTGTTAATCGATATAACATTGTTCTCATGAAGTGAATCAGATTAATCAATAGTGTTCACAATTTCTTGTATGCTATCAATAAAATAATTGTTAAACGATTCTGCAATATCTAGATTATTTTTGTGAATGACTGACTGACCATTTATTTTGAAATAAATACCTTCAGTAAACGTATTGCTATTGGTTATTAGACTTACAAGCTGTTTGAGTGTTTTCCACATAATCCTCGGATTTGACCTATTTTGACCAATTTTATCATAATAGTGTTTTTTTTTTTGAGTTTGGTGCAATTGAGTCAACAACTTACTCACACTGACTTTTGAATTCTTCATAAAACATATCTACATCAATACATCTCAACAAAAAGTTACATAATATCAAACTCAAGTTAATCCTGTCCATATTACAATCATTAAGGTTTCTGTATGTTTTTGTGACATTTTGTGTTACATGTATATTGCAATTACTCAAATTGACTGTTATTAATGAATGATCAGTTAATTTTAGGGCATCATGAACGGCAGTATTAACATCAAAATTGGTGAGTGGCGAAATATATATTTTGAGTGTTATTGTGATATAGTGATCAATGTGTGTCAATCAGAGTTCCCAAATTGTGATGATAAGAATAAGGGACGTGTTTACGTTGCTCAAGTCTATTGTACCGGAGGTACGAATGCCATAGTGGCCTACTTAAAATATATTTCTTTGGTTTCAAAGGTTTTATGAAATTTTATTTTTGTGAGAAATTATTATTTGAATTATTTATTTAGATCCACGCTTCTTTTTCTTTCTTGAAAAATATTTCTTACAGATTAATTCCATTTCAAATTACAATCAACGTTTATTTCTTCAGAAAATTGTATTTAGTGGTTGACTACTTACTATTCTTTTTATATTCGGATTTTTCTTCATGTTGTCAAACAATTCACTGCAGCTTGTGGAAACGCAAAGTTAATAGTTACAATCAGTTCAGCTATCATTAATTGTGCAGAACATCAGTCCACTTCAAGTTCATATGTGAAAAAACCTTTTCTACGAACGCATTTGATGGTGGAATGCTCAAACAAAATGAGACAACCTTGAATAAATTTGGCAGTTTGGGGCTTTTTTGAAATAGCATTTTCCATTTACTTCCCAAGCTCATTTCCTTTTCCGTTACAAGGATTTCAATGCAGTCTTTCACTGAAAAAAATTCGTCGTATAAATCGTCTAGGGATATCCTATCATTAAGCTTCAACTGTTTGACGATAGAGGTCAAGTCATTGAATTGAAGATTGTAATCTTCATTGCTTTTCCAAAAAAAGATCCGTAAAAACTGTCTTCTATTCTATTTTCCAATTTCTTGACTAACTTAACCATCATTTCACATATCTCAGCTGCTTGCAGCCTATTGCGATATTATTAGTTTCACACTCTTCTACTGTGCTTTCTTTACTTAAAAGCAACACTCTTTTAAGAAACTTGGGAGTATCCTCCCCTTGACTGATAAAGTAAGACAGGCTGTACACATTACATGCTGGTGCGGCGTGGCGTGGGCAGACAAACGATTCGTCAAATATTTTGTGTTTGAAATTAGTTTTATCAAATAAATTTATCACTTCAGAAAAATACAGGACTTTTGCCGTCCCTTATCAAAATTCACCAGGACGCGGGACAAAAGTATAAGTTAAGGGACTGTCCCTTAAAATCCGGGGCGTTTGGCAACCCTGGGGTCAATAATTGTTTATTGGGAAATCTTCATATTAGTCTTAGCTCAGCTTATAAAATTGAAATCACCAGGTAAATGTCATTATGCAAATGTCATTATATGTTTTATTGTAGGTTTTATAATAATACTTTTCATTTTCCCAGCGTGGTTCCCGTTATTGATATTTGACAAGCTAATTAACAATGTCACCACCGACACAAAGATCGCAAGAGTTTGATCCAACTCGACAGGCTGTCACGACTCTGAAAAATGAACTTTCAACAAAGTTTTCGTACTTGGGAGACAATTTATATATTATCGCCTCCTACTTAGATTCTTGCTATAAGCACAAATTTTTCACACCGGTGACTGGGGAAATGATTGAAAACCAAATTTTGATGATAACAAATATTGAGAATGACTTTTTCGGTTATATCAATTCCAAAGAAGGCCAAAAGCATGAGAATGACTGATTCCACGGAAAAGGATATGGCCGATAGCACGGAGATTTTTATCCGCTTCACTAGGCAGTGTTTCTATAGCAACCAATTATTTAGTAGCGAAGGTTTAATTTACAAACCTGTGCTTAAATCGCCTTAAATCAGAAAAGGCGGCTCCTATTTAAAACTTCACTTACTAATATGAAAATTAGTTAAGTGAACTTGAAAATAAATATGTTAATAATTACTGTATCATTGTTTCAATTCTTTATTAACAAACTATATTATATAAGATCACAAACATCCGCATGCGCGGAAATATAAGCATCCGCATTCACATCCGCTGATGTGAAAAAATCGGCATATGCAACATCCATGATCTGGATCTCATTTGGATAAAATGATCATTCAGGTATCAGTACATCAGTTTTGAAAGACACATCATCTCATTGTATCCACATTCAGAAATCAGTTCCATATGGAACACAAATCACTTAATATGAAATATTTGCTTCACTTCCAGTGACACCAATAACTTTTTATCCAATAAATCCACTACAAACCTTTAGGAACCATCACTTTTGGTGATTCATGCAACAAGCAAAATAGGGATATTTTTCTTGCATAATTATTCATGTTATGCCAACTAACATTTTCTTTGTTATGAAATGTCGCTTGATCACAAAATGAGACAAAATCTTAAATGTAATTTTCTCAATTAAAAGATTATTCCAAGCTCCATCGGCAAAAGTGCACACTAAGGGCACAATAAGTGTATTTATTTTTTTCTAGTATTCCCGTTATCATTTGAGAAATGCTAGTTTGAGATAATACTAATTATTTGGTCAGCTCACAGGTACTTACATGTGTTTCTTTGAATAAGTGGAAAGCAATTTGAACTGTATTTTCTTCATTTGTCATTGGGTATGCACATTCGTACTTCTCATAGTTGACATTGACAATTCTTTAAAATCTTGTTTCAGAGAATAAAATGTCCTACCAACTGATTTGTCTTTTTTCTGGAAACCTGTTTGTACTAGTGGTTGTTTTCAACATTAAAAAAAAAGCTCAGTAACTAAAGAAGGGAATATGCATTTTTTCTGGTTATAACAAATATTAAAAATGGGTATAATAGGTGAAATATTAATTTTTCATACAGTATATCCCCGATGAAAAATAGATGGTGTCCCCAATATGAAAAAATCGAATTATTACTGTTTGAAAATAATGAAAGTTAGTTGAAACTGTTTAATCCAGCACCCTATGTATCATTTCCACAACCTAAGATACTAGGAATGATCATAGTTATCTTGACTAACTAATAAAAATTCCTCAGAAAGCTTAAAAATATGGAATCGAATGATGTACTTATGTACTGGGTGTTACGTTGAAAAAATGTAAGTTTGGTTGGCTACGCTTATATAAAATCACCCAGTATGTGGGGAAATTATTTTAAAAGATAGTTTTGATTGATATCTATGTGAAAAAACAGGTCACATATTCGTTAACATAAAAGCATTGGGCCAGAGGAATCTTAAATCTTTCAAATATTTTTTAAACAAAGCAAGTTTAAAACAATAAACATTGGAAAACCAATCAAACAAATCTCCATCTTATTCATCAAACTGCAATATCAATTAAGTGAACAAACACTATTAATCTCCTTTTTGAATAATTCAATATTGCATAAGTACTAGTGAAAAGATGATAACGTTTAATTACCTTAGATGTTCCATTACTTTTAGCAGCTGGAATAATACTGACAGCTCCATTAAGATTCAAAGAAGAAGGCAAAGTAGGTGATTTCTGAGGAGATTCTATCTTTTCTTTTGGTTTAGCTGTTGCTGTTACTGTTATACCTCTTGTCGCCAAAATATTTGCAACAGCTTTGGCATCTGATTTCTTCGGACTGGCAGGTTTTGGTGGAGGATTTCTAACACTCAGTGTAATGGAATCGGAAAGATGCATAATGCTGCTCTCCGCAGGTTCGGGGGTACCACCCTGAAAAAAATAAGTAGTATTAAAAAAGTAATCAATGACGAAATGTTTCTTCCATTGACAATATTAATAACAGAACTAAATCTATCAAGAACACTTCTTCCACACCAGTATGAAAACACTGTCTCTTGACGTGCGTTTCGTTAACCAAGTTAGCACATCTGGCCATCTGTGGTGCCATCAGTACCACACTGTCAACGGCCATGAAGATCCTTCTAGATTTACCTGCTCTCCACATTTTTCTGGAGAGAGAGGCTAGATGGACTGCATATAGACTTGTGCACATCGTCAATTGCACAAGTCAATAGACTGCTGGTCGACACTGGAAGTCACAGCATTCTGGGAAGGACCTCTCACATTATGTCTCCAACTGTCAACAACGATCTACCTTATACGGTACTGTACTGGATCTTCTGGGAGAAGGAAATACAAAGAGCAGATAGTTGTTGGTGCACAAATGGATAAAAAACACCTTCAAGTTCGGTTGCAGATTACCATTCTTATTGATAGTAGATATTGTTGACATACCTGTACACTTTCTATCTGTGGCAGACCTCCATCAGTATTCTTTGGCTGCATACAAATCACCTGACAGTCGTCGTCATCTTTATCAGGAGTGAGCATATCAAACCGCTTCTTTTTAGCCTGTAGTTGCTGCATTTGTTCTGGGGTTCGTTTCACTGGAGATGGTTGCTGGCGAATACCATTGGGAGTGTTCGGCATTCTCGGCCTGACTGTTCTCAATGCAGTCATGCCTACTCCACTTCTTGGTCTCATCATAGGAGCCCTTTGTCGTGTTAGAGGTTGACGTTGACCTGAGATACAAGAATAAAACAATAATAATATTAACAGTCATAAATACTTTTGGTTGAGGTATTTTGAGATTTTGTTGGAATATGCAAATTATAATAAGAGATGTAGATTTTGGAGAGACATTTTTTTATCAAAATTAATATAATAAAAGTACATTAGATATTTATGTATTTGGGGATATTAGACTATTATTTTTCTATTGTTGAACTTCAGGCTTCAGTTCCTGACACTAAGTGGCTCAAAGAGCCACTCAGTGCCAAAACACTACCGTTGATCAAACTCACCCATAGTTGGCCTTGGTCCATTCGGCATTCTGTTTCCAGGCGCCTGTGGTCTAGGCGGAATTTGTCTGGGAGGCATGGGCTGTCTGTACGGTGTCGACTGCTGTTGTTGTGGTTGCTGCTGCTGCTGTTGTTGTTGCATGGACTGATTCATATTTTGCGGCTGTGAAGTGGGTGGCATTTGGTTCTGATTCATAGGTGGCTGATTCATCGGAGGGTGACCCATTTGCTGCTGATTCATGGGTGTCTGCCCTAGTTGGGTGAGCTGCGGTTGGGGAGGAGGGGGCATATGTTGTGGGGGATATCCTGGTGGTCCTGGCGGGTAGTACATGGGATTTGGAGGTCTGTATGAAGAACTATCATAGTATTTTCAAAACAGTTTGTATAACTGAAGATTTACAAAGCAACAAAAAATATAATAGGTCTAGTCATTTGCAGGCAATATCAGTGAAAACTTTAGAAGACAAAGTAGTATTACAAAAAAGGGCATTATCTACCATTCAAATTAATAGACCTAACAAAGGCATACTATTTTTCATGATAAAAACTGAAAAATGGACTCCACACCTGGTGGAGCCTTTTTATGAATGATTTGAAAATAAATTGGCCAAAAAGTTTTCAGTTCCAAAAATAAACTGAGTAATTTCATAAATTTATCAAATTTTAAATTTTTTCCTCATTTTACAGATTTTTTTGATAACTTTCATGATTTTTCAGAAAAGAAGCCATAATACTAAAAAAATCAATAAAAAACTAACTAGTAGTGTTAGTGGTTTTTCAAGTTTGGTAACATTTATTTGTGGCACAAATTTGCTCTTGAATATTCTTGCCCTAAGAAATCATTTGAAGACAATGCATAAAACCTTTTGAATTGTCAAAAAAGAAAAAAAAAATGCAAAACTTACAACACTTTTCCATAAAATTAGTGACATTAAATAAATGTCTGTTCAAGAGAGTATTTCGAAAACAAAAGAATTAATTTGGTCGTTCCTTCCTTGGCAGTTCATAAATAAAAAAGTGAAATAAACAATGAAAGGTGCTACCGGAACCTCTGGATGAGGTGGACTAAATAGTCTATTGCATCTACAAAAAACGCAAAATTAGTTGGTGAAACGTGCGTCAAGAAGAATGTTACAGTTCTGGTGTTGAGATCGGTGCATATGTGATTAAATGAACAAATTATAAAACTTCTCACTTAGCTTCTTAGAATATGTTAGACTTGTGAAACAGCTATGTTTATCCTGAACTTTAAAATCTAGACAGTATACTATTTATATTGTCTTCAATGAATTATATAGGAAAGTAACTCAAAAAAAAACTTCAATTAGCTGAGATTTTTTGGAAAGTCATTTTAAAATTGGATAGATTTTGCAGATTCTTGATGCACATTTGTATCAACAAATAACTGAAACAATTTATTGCCAGATTTCCACTGTATTTCATTTTTGAAATAGTTTCATCAAGCAAAAAAATTCTCACTTGAGACGGTTGTTGTAAAGTGAAACGTGTTGCAGTTTTTGTAAAATCCTGATACATTTGTGATGCACTGTTTGGAACCTTTGGTGTAGTAATGAATATTACTGAAGTTTTATCCCAAAACCGTTATTTTTAACACCCCGACACGTGTTTCGATCACCAAGTGATAATGATTAAAACATACAGGTGTTAAAAATAACGGTTTGGTGTTGGGATAAAACTCCAGTAATATTCTTCTAAAACCCTCATGGTAAATATCTTGCAATGATGTATCCAGTGGCGTAGCTACCTCGAGTGGCACCCGGTGCGGAAGTTGGTGGTGTCACCCCATCGAAAGTAAAAAGCAATAAATTTTATATGATAAAGGTCATGGATCATTTATTATTATCATATTATTCAATATTATAATATTGAAGAAATAATAAGACACAATAATAACTAAGACAGAAAAGGAATTGTTATACAATTGAAATTTCTTTTTTCTAGCTTTGACAGCTGTAAACTCAGCAGTAACTTCCTCGAAATGTATTGCCTTGTGTTCGATGGCTAATATAGTAAGATTGCTATGCCGCGATTGGGTCACTGTTGCCCGCAAATAGTTTTTTATTAATTTTAATTTACTAAAACTCCTTTCACATGAAGCTATGGTCACGCAAACTGTCATAAACAATTTCAGTGCAATCATAAGATTTGGAAGAGATTCTGTAAAATCTCATTCTAGAGACGCCCAATCAGTAACCGTAATATTAGCGGCTTTTGAGTGTCTTCGCAGTCCTTGCAAAGGAAAAAATCCAAGGAATGCTTCTTTGACTTCCACTTTCCTATTTTCACATAACGTATCACTTCAGACTTTGGTCAATATGTGAAATGTTAGGTGTGCTATCAAACATAATAGCAAAATGAATTGAAGGGGTTATATTTTTAGGAGTGATTGATTTTTGGGAAAGAAAGTTTTTGGCTTTCTACTACTCCATCTCGATACAAAAAAAGATGAGGGAACCTTCCAAAGAAAGGAAGGAAGTAATCAATTTGAAAATAAGTAACTCTATACATGGATGTGTAGATCATACAAAGAAGTAACTTTCAGACACAAACTGAAAGAAAGTCCTCCTGGAACAGCTACTTTCATATAAACATTGAATTACACGAAAGAAAAAAAATTCTTTCGAAACAAATACTTCTATGTGAACACTGAATTATACAGAAGATACTTTTTTTGTATCAAGATGGAATAGTAGAAAGCCAAAAACTCTCTTTCCCAAAAATTAATCACTCCCAAAAATATAACCCCTTCAATTCATATATCATTATAATAACACTTTGATGAACTGTACTACTGCCTATAATACTCAGTGAAATATGAAAAAAAATCATATTCCATTTGCTACCCCAATTAAAACTAATTGTAGATACGACACTGGACGGCAAAGGTCTTATCGTAATCCAATAGTAATTTAGTTGGTAGAGTCTACACCTGCGCGATCGCTCGCCATCAGCGGGGTACTGTAGTTTGGTTGAAATTTTCGACATGTCGGCCTAACCACTTATTGCGATGTCATCGTAATAATTCCTCGATTGCGTATACGTAGTTCTGCGAATCGCTTGTACGAGTGATTTATTAAATTCTGTATTCAACTTTTGCAATTTTCCATCGAGTAATCCTTATGATATTTCAATAGGAACCTAGAAATTTTAATTTTAAACTAGATTATTGATTGAGTTCCATGTTCGTTCGGTATATGACACTTTTTACACTAGGGTTTGATAATGGAGATGATCATTGGTTGAATCAAAGTTGACAGTTCGAAGAAGTCAAATTAGAACAGATCTTGTAAAACTAAAAAATTGTTGATTGACCTAGTAACAGCTGTTTACAATTACAATTAACGTGAACGTGATTCAGAATGGCCGACAAATCTTGCCAATTTTCCAACAATCTTTATGTTTCCCAGCCAAAGAAACGAAATTGGTGAACACCAACTTGAGCACTTTTCAAAGTGTTATAGATGAGCAAATTGAAAATCTTAAATATAAGGGAATTGTATATGTGGGAACATAATCTAAATGATAATTTATATATGTATATAGGGGTTTATCGGCAGAATCAAAAATAGGAAAATAATCTATGTAAGTTGGTCACCGCAGAAAATATTTGATATATGACTTTTCCTAGTTAGCAAGTTGAGGGAAGTGTTGAAGGTGATTAGAACTAGTTTTTTTTTATTTTAGGTTACAATATTCATAAAAATATCTGCCTAGGATGGAAGGAGGTAAACCTCCACCTAAGAAAGAACGCAACTTCCCAAATCTCGACCTATCGGACCAATCTACCCTTAATGCAGTTCAACAACCTGTTTTAATAGTTCAGTCTCCAAAAACACCAACTTTGTCAAAAAAATTAAAAGCAGTTAGCCTGGACTCCGATCCGCCTGAGTCTGATTCATGTTTAGAAGTATCTAGAGATGTATTTTCTATGCCAAACACACCAAAGCGACAAATAAAGCCTAGGCTATCATGTGATTTTGAAGATGGAACCCACAGGTCAACACTAGCGCCTAGTTTTAGTTCAAATCTCAAGAAGTTTGCCTCAAATACAAGCATTTCTGGTTCTCAAACTCTCAAAACTCTACCAGAAATTATGACATTACAAGATTTTTCTGATGGGCCTGTGGTTGCACCCATGAAAATCAAAGCAAAGGGATTATTAGAGAGGAGGGGATCTAATGCAAGTCTTACAATAGATTTGGGATCAAATTCCAGTATTAGTGAAGTTAAACCACCTTTCACTCGACTGAATACCGCAAAGAGTGTTTCTAATCTCAATTTATCTAGTTTGGAAGTGACAGATAAATCTTGTCATTGCTTGAAAAAGTGTGAGGCACAAGCTAAAGCATCCGAAAGAAGGAAATCACAAGAAGCTTGTGGAAATTGTATAATTTATGAATCCGTTCCGAGCAAAATAAGTGGTTGCAAAGCTAAATGCCAAATCTTGAAAAAATGCAACTGCTGTGCACAATCTCGCAGAAAATCACTGTCAAATGAAAACTTATATGTACCTCCTTGTGGATTTTGTCAAACAGGAACTCTCAAAGATTGTATTGGTTCTTCTAAGCACTGCAAGGGTTACAGAAAGGCATGTTATCCTCGCCAACCTGATTTGGAGTCTTCTCAGTTACTTTCTGAAGATTTTAAACTCCATTTACAAAATATCCAGTATTTACAAACAGCTGGTAACATATTATCTATTAGTGATTTGCAACAATCTTGTGAGGTAAGGACTTTCTGCAATTATTAATAACAAAGTCCAATGAATTGTTACAAAAAAATGTGATGATTTGATAGGTAGACATCTTCAAATGTCTCTTGCAGATACTAATGTGACTTGATCATTCATGACTTTAATATCTCCAGTGCTAAACACAGTGACTATCCAATAAGCTTAGTCTGAACTTAAATAATTCATCAGTCATTTGGGCAGATAAATACAGGGTATACTATTTCATCTTATATTTGATAAAGAAATTGGTTTCTCTCAAATATTCAACATACACAATCTACAAAGAATAGTCGAAATTAAGGTAATGGCATTATGTTTATTTCTAAACTTAGATTTATCTCTTACTCGAGTGAAACTGACATCTCCAGTGGCTACATAGTTCTTGATTTTATTATATATGTTCTGGCGTAGTTCTTCACGGATGATATTACATGCTGAAGTGTCATCCCGTATCTTGCCGAAACGTTGTAATAATCTCAAAGATGAATAGATGTACACCCGGTATGACACTTCAGATAAATAGCAGTCACTTACAAAAAAAATCTGATATCTAAAGAAATGAACTAAACATTCAAGACAGTCTCGAATATACCTATACAATAGGTTGAATGAACTGACGCCTATCAGAAGACAACTACTCCCCTGGATAATATCACGTAAATGTTTTCTGATAGGCGTCAGTCCATTCAACCTACTGTGTATATTCGAAACTGGCTTGAATGTTTGAAGTTCATTTCTTTAGATTTGTTTACTGCCAGTCTTCAAGCATAGCCCACTGACTAATAAGAAAACTCTGATATCTTTGTATATGAATCTGCCTTTGTTTTCAGAATGTAAAGAATGAATTGGCATACTCTACATTTCAAAACACTTTTGATATATTCGAGAGAGTTTGACAATAAAACAAACCAAAGTAGGAAAACTTCAAGTTATAAAACACATTATTCTTGGTGAAAAATATGTTTAATTCATGCAGTAACATATAGGGGCGAACTAGAAGTTTGCTATTTCTGTATCTGTATAAAGTTCTCCATTACAATTTTTATTTTTTACAGATTGGGGAAGGCGAGAATCACCAGAGAAGTCAACGAAAAACTCCCCATTTCTTCCACAATTTTTTTTCATTATATGACACATTAGCTTCAAATGTGAAGCAATTCCTCAAAATAATGGTGAACACTTAACCAATTCCGATTCTAGATATCCATTTCTGCTTACACATATAGATCTGCAAGTATCCTAATGACCAATTCACACTGTTACTTACTGTCGCCTTCCCCATTTTGGTATCAACATAATTGGCTCTTCTATTCTGTAATAGATACTAAAAGGCTATCACTACACAAAATGTAAATATTTTTCATTATAAGCCTGCTTTCATAGAAGGAGCTATTCTCAATTCTCAACTTCTTATCTATCCACAATAAGAAACTTTTTATGAGCTTATTATTCATAAAATATCATTTTTTTTTATATTACTGCTCTTGAATTCTTTATTCAGGTATGTGTTTTCATATACTTGATATTTCATTTTCCCATTCTGTATTCAACTTCAGTTGTAAAGCACTGTACTAAATGAGTAAAATCCTTAACAAAAATTAGACATGTGAAGGTCATTCAATAATCTGTCATAAAACGCTCCATGTTCGGAAAGTGTTTGTTGTTTCCATACATCTTCAAAACTGGAACCTTTGGCTAACAATGAAGCCATCAGAAATTCAATACTCTTCTCGACGTGCATTTCACTAACTAAGTTGTTGAGTATTGCATTTCTGGTGATCAGAAAAGTGCTAGTTTGGGATTTATCTTTCAGATGTCATTTTCAAGCTAGCTTTTGATCTTTATAATGAACAATTTCTATTACATACAGACATGCCAAAACTAAAATATGTAACTTCTCAAATATATTCATATAAGACTTTATTGTGTTACTTGAATGAGTTATGGATTTTCAAGTATCAGTGAATTTCATGAGAGATTATTTCCATTAGGAGCATACGCTGTATGTATGAAACTGTACCCTGTTTGAATTATTCAGCAAAGTTTTTTGAAAAAATTATTAGTTGAGGTAACAAAAGTGAATAGTATAAACATACACTTTGTCAAGATTCTAGCTTTGACTTTTTAATACCAAAAATCCCCAAGTCTCTCTTTCCAGACAACAACTGATTCCAAAAAAAATATTTGTTGTCTGAATGAATAAAATATTGATGAATAAAATATGACAACCTTCCCAATGTTTTCACTATACCTGTCATTAGTATCGGCAACTAAAGTGTTGTTGCTTTTTCTTCATTGAATTGTGTATGTCTTATGTACATACTTATAGTACATCTCGGATTGATAGTCTGGCCAATCATCAGGTATTCAAGTTTGATCTGGGTGTCTAGTGGCAATTATAAAATAACAATCATTTGAATTCCGTGCTCCTTGACTAGTGAAAGGTTCCCAATATTTTCAATCCAGAATGAAATGAACATCTATCATAAGTTATGAAAACTAAAAAACATTTCATAATAAACAAACAAAATCTGTCCTATACCTACATCTCTATGTATAGTACCCAAAAAAATTATCAGATATCTGGCGGTGCAACAGAAATCTCTTTCCAAGTCTACATGTATCAACCAGTGATATGTAAACTTGCTATAGGTCACTGTCATTCACAAACAGCATTGCTATATTGCTACCTATCTACATCTTTATACAAAAAGAAAAAGGCATTACTATTTGCTCTTGAACTGTGACTAATCTCAAAGTTTAATGAAAATGTAAAATGAATAATCTGAAACTTATTAGACGAAAAACCTTAATTTTGCATTCTTGCAATTGTTTTTGATATGGAACTGTAAAATTTGGAGCTGTGAATTTTTCCAATAGGTAATCAACAGACCCCCAATGCATATTCCCATTTTCACTAAACAAAAGCATTGAAAATTATTCGTTAACTTCCATTTTAGCTCTTTAAGGTAAAATTTGGTTTGAAGATTAGTGTCATCAGGTACTCAATTGTGTTTTGAAGACTAAATGTAGAAGTAAAAATTGAGCCGAGATTTTTCATTTTACAAAGAAAAATAATTCCACAATGGATTGATTAGAATCTTGATCACATGTCAAGTTTCTGCTGCTGAATTGAAATTATAATGTGTTTCTATCATTTTCAGGGTTCTCGAGTTCCAAAGTTACATCAAGAATTTTGGGAAGTACCATTGAACCTTCAAGAAAAGTGCTATGCATCTGGTAGCCAAAGTCGTAATAGGTATAGAGGAGTATTACCTAATGAACATAGTAGAGTTCATTTACCTGGATTACAAAATTATATTCATGCCAATTACATAAAAGTGAGTGAATAACAACTGTATCTTGATGATGATGATTATTATTTTAATATCGTTTTTCAAGGGCCCAGATTATACAGAGACAGTTTATATAGCTACTCAAGGTCCAATGGCTCATACTTGTCAAGATTTTTGGGAAATGGTGTGGAACACACACGTAAGTAGAGGAATTCTTTTTTTTAACATGACGGCTATCTGCAATTACTATTTTTCAGTGTAAGTGCATCGTTATGCTCACTGGACTAATAGAAAAAGGTAGGAGCAAATGCGAATTATACTTTCCTCTAGGTAAAACAGATGATACAGTGGAAAAATCATTTTTCTATGTAAAAACCACTAAGATACGAGATAAATTTACATTTGACATGAAGAATACTCAACAGTACGATGAGGAAATTCACACCTTTGAGGAATTGGATGAAATATCATTTGGAAATTACAAAATAACTTATTTACGAAAAAGTAGTTTAGATGAATGTCAAATTAGACTATTAGAAGTTAGAAAAACTGATTCGACAGAAGAAGCTAGATTCATTCACCATTATTGGTTCTCTGACTGGCCAGATCATAAAATGGCCAGCCCTGAACAAGTATTGAAGATAGCTTTGGATGTTTTAGACTTGATGGATTCAAATAAGAAACTTGACAATAACATAGCTGACATATCGAAAAGTATTGATGAATCTCTTTTGAAAAGTACAAAAAATAAATCTGATCTCAGAATTAAAGGTTGCTATAATAAGTTGAATTCTGTTGACAAAAAAAAACATTACTTCAACAAAAGAGAGTCGACTCTTGCCTTGCTGAAAAGTAGTCCACCCCAAGAGCGTAGGAAGTCTACAGAGAATATAAAACTACCTGTAATAGTACATTGTAGTGCTGGTATTGGGAGAACAGGATGCTTTCTAGCTATATTGAATGGCATTCAGCAGTTGAAATTAAATCGTAATGTTGACGTTTTAGCCATTTTGTGTTCTTTAAGGTTAAATAGAGGTGGTATGGTTCAAACAGCTGAACAGTATGAACTTATACACCGTGTTTTGAGTTTGTATACAGAATCTATGACCTAAGTACTCCAGTTGCCAGTTTTTCGATCAATGTTGAATATATTGGGAAATATTCTGTAGTAGTTTTAATAACAATAAATTGATAGATGTAGCCGTTACTACGTGACAGGAGATCATAATGAAAAGAGAAATGAAAATTTCTATGTTTTATACCACTTTTAATTGTAACTAACGTTACTGCAGGTTCGTCCTATATGGACATTTTCAAACTTACTTA
>WOGP01003917.1:0-14611 GCA_015342065.1 Leptinotarsa undecemlineata | reverse complement strand
TTCACTAATACAACTATTTATATTCACCACTTAGCAACAAATAATTTATCTTCACTGTTTGTTAATCTGCACAATTCACTTTCTAGCTATAGACTCCGCCTATGGACGGACATCAGCGTTTATATACCCACAAAGATCTTTCTAGATGTATCTAGAGAGGTCTCTGTACCTGCCTAGAATATTCCCGGCGTGTCAGACCGTTTTATGCGCGGTCATACCTTTGATCGCAGGGGCAATCGGTCAGGGCCGGCTTCAGATTCATTACAATATTATAGATTCCATTCTTTCCAAAAAAACTATAAAAGCAAGCCATGTACCTGGTCTACCCAAATTCAAGATGCGATAATATCAGTTATATGACATATTTGCGTAAACCAACCAATAATATTGCCAAATATTAATGGTGGCAATGGTGGTGGAATTCACAAAACTTGATATTAGCTTTTCTGTTAATAAAAATTATATCCCGAAAAAAACTAATTGTGCAAGAATTTCTCCATACCTATCAACATATTCTGAATAACTATATAACATGATTATCTAGCCAAATTTTGACTATTGTGGTAGCTTACTCTACTCGTTTGATCATATCAAGTTTTCATCACTATAGAAAATACAAAATCGTGGTATCAAGAAGTCGAATACCATATATCAGTTCCAATAAAAAAATCAGAAAACATGTCCAGATCATTTAACCAATGTTTCTCAAAATTTAACTTTACACACTAAAACATGTTCAGGAAATGAGGTACAGATAGAGTATAAAATTTCATTTTTGTTTAGTATATACTGACAAATCTTCCAGTAGGTAAATATGTCCAAAACTTGATATAGAAACTGTAGCAGTATAAAGTTTCTAGGCATCTTGTTTGATAGTACACTATGCTGGAAAAGTCAGTGTGTAAATTGGCGCAAAATCTCAACTCTCGAAATTATCTATTTATAACATTACAAAAATATTTATTGAAAACCAACTGATGAATATTTACTATGGTCCAGTAGAATCAAGGTGCTTTTGTTCTTTCAGTTATACTAAAAATCACATAGAAAGCTCTTGATCAATACATTCTCAAATATTGGAAATGTTTCAATGTCTTAAGCGATCGTCAATATGGTTCCAGAGATCAACAGGAAATATTTTTACCTATGGTACCCACATTTGGAACAATGCAACCAAGCATGTAGCTTCTTTAAGATTGTTCATAGTTCAAAAACTTTTTCATTTGGAGAACTGCGTTTATGTGAAATAAACTTCCTGAGAATGTTTTTTCGGATTTTCCAGTAGTGCTTGTGTTTTGTCCTTAAAAAAGGAGTACTCTTCAGTGGTTCGCAATCTTTTACTTCACGACAACAACACACTGGTCTGTTGTTTCCATTTGGATGCTCAAACATCAGATACCAATGCTCACCTTCGGTTAAAACAATGAAGATATGAAAAAAAATCAGTTTGTGGTGGCAGAAACCAGGTAGAATTCAATGCTACGAAAATAAATAAGTAAATTCAGTAGTAAGATCTCGCTGAAATTAATGGTGGTGACTATGCTTCAGCTAGAAACCTTTTTTCCGCCATTACTCCATACTGTAGTTTTTGTTATTTTCTTCCGTTTTCGTTTGTTCTGTCC
The DNA here is from genome assembly GCA_015342065.1 of Leptinotarsa undecemlineata. Classification (NCBI taxonomy): domain Eukaryota; kingdom Metazoa; phylum Arthropoda; class Insecta; order Coleoptera; family Chrysomelidae; genus Leptinotarsa; species Leptinotarsa undecemlineata. Next base: position 12,989 of record WOGP01003917.1, on the reverse strand, counting down.
TATTAGCAGGTGTCCAAAAGTGAATGTTTTGGATCGGATCCATGAAAAAACCCTTTTTCCACTCCAGCCCAAATTATTTTCTCTCAACGCGCGTATTGCTAACGCACCACAAGTAATTTTAGCCATCTTCTGATGATGCTGACTTGGTTAACGGAACGCGTCGAGATATTGTATTTTGTTCTGGTATGAAACTGTGTTTTTAATATATTCGTTTTATGCCAGAGGTTCCAATTATATCTATCAAGTGAGGATCGGCATGGAGTAGTAGAAGCCAAGTTTGACTTGGACAATGTTCTTGGCTTCCACACGTTTGTTTTATCTGTACAGTTGACTTCGCGTGTAGTTTCAAAATGAATATTTTTTTAACTTCTCTCGTCTTTTACAAAGGATCCGCCTCTGATTATATGCTGCTATAAAGTATTCCCAAGTACAGCGTAAAATGCTTCTCCACTTCACTTGTTTCATTCTACTTCATTTATTTCAAATAGTGAGGTTAACGCATTGTAAAATTTTATTATTTTCGTCTTTAAGAGTGCATGACGGATTCCAAGGTCTTTCTCCTATAGTTTCCAAATGGTAAACTGCGCACTCCTTCACTAACATCATTATTTTCAATTAGGTTCGATTATCGGTTTATTGGCCAGAGTATAATCATTTAATAAGGCGAACGTGATAGACGGCGATAAGAGGAATTGTTCACGAAAATTAATAAGTTATGAGTAGAACGGCCAATTAGTTAATTTGCTTTCTTTGGACTTAATTGGAAATCTAATTTATAGCTTTTATGAACTTAAAAACCAAGAGTTTTTATGGGAGTGCGACTAGAAAAAAATCGTCTTTTCCAACACGAAATCATCTGTTTTGAAAACAATTTCAATAATTTAGTTTTGTTTTGACAGTTCTCTGTGACACATTAGTTACGGTTTCATTATCAAAAAGAGAAACGCTTCGTTGAAAACTTTCACAGAGAAACAATTAATGAGTAAATCATATTTGAAAAGAGAAATAAAAATTTTTATGTTTTGTACCACTTTTATTTCTAACTAACATTACTGCAGTTCCGTCCTATACGGACATTTTCAAACTTATACAACTTATTGTACAAATAAAAGTGGTAAAAACATAGAAATTTTCATTTCTCTCTTATGATTTTCTACCACGTTGTAATACGGCTACATCCATCAAATCATATTTGTCTGGCATTTCTAGAGAATATTTCGGGCAGTGTAATTAATGTCAATTATAATCTGTAGAGACGAATTATTTCAAAGTGAAGAGAGCATATTGTTGAAGCAAACGCAACTCCCGTTTTGATTTTGCCATTACTTGATTGAAATAAATTGTCGTCTGAAAATATGATGTGTAAGTTTTCTAGTTTCAGTAAAATACTGCAGCCTCGCGTGCGTGGGTCTGTGTGTGGGCGTGCGTGCATTGTAATTAGAAATTCATTGACATATAACAACATATGCATTTCTCGACGTTTCTTCTAAAAAAAAACACTTGAAAAAGAAACGTTCGCGAAAGAGAATATATCGAAATAATAAATCGTAGAAAATGAACATCATAACGAAATGTCTAATGTTACATTTTTTAAGATAACGCATTACATAATCAAATTGTTTTCCATCCAATTGAGTTTTTAAATTCCTCAGTATTTGTTCTGAATACTTTATCTTTCATGGATCCTCACAACAAAAAATCTAAAAGAGAAAGGTTCAATGCCGTCTTCCTGACATAGTTGTATTGAGGATATCTTTGCACATTCTCTTGCGATGTGGTGGAGCTCCGTCGTGTTGGAAATACTCATATTTTCTTATTAGGCTAAGTGGCAAATCTTCAAGAAACTCAATTAAGGTCCCTCGTATAATTCCAAGTATAATTCTCCGGTCAGAGATGTTTAAAAAAAGTGGGGGCCAATCATTTTATTATCAAGAACACCAATCCATATCTCTCTTGAAAATTGGCAACTCTATGTAAATATTGCTTTTCTTGTCCCCTCTGATAATGTATATTCATGTTGAACCATCCGTTATTGGTAAATCTACTTTCATCACACCACTTTTTTTTTTGAAGATTCAATTTCTTTAATAATTGAATAGAGTTGGCCGATACTTAATCTGTTTAAAATATGTTTTTCCGTTAATCAGCTGTCGCCCCCATACGAACGACAACTCTCAGAAGTTGAGAAACTTGTGCGGGCTAAGGACTAACGAGGTCTTACCTTTTAACGTGTGATTCCTAACACGGAAAATGAAAATCCATATTGAAAAACTAATTAATACAATTTATTATATAATTTTCACTATAAAGGGTTTTACAAAAACTGTAACACGTGTTTCGCTATACAATATCTTTCTCAAGCATAAACTGCTTATGCAGTTTACGAATCCTAAATCAAATGAATGTCACTTCATGTGAATATTTTTTGAAGTCACCTAAAGCGCCGATTTTATTATCGCCATCACATTCAATAACCGTACATTTATTTTGGAAGATTTTTCAAAGGATCCATAATTTTGTAAACTATTTTCGATACGAATATTACTGGAGTTTTTTTGTAACACCAAATCGTTATTTTTAACACCTCGACACGTGTTTCGATCAACAAGTGATCATCTTCAAGAGGAAGATTAAACTTCTTCTTCGAAGAAAATGGGTATAGCGAAACCGAAATCGAGTGGGCTATAGGATTCAGGAAGGTTTGTTGAGGTAACTCCAGATAGTCTTGAAAATCCTTTCTGTCCTATGTGAAGAATATTACGATCGGATTAGGAGAATTCAGGAAAAACTAAGGAACCGAAAGGCTCTTTAGTGAATTCAGGAGTACACTGGATCCTTTGTATCTGTGGATCATTCTGCATTGAAACCTCAAAAAGTGTAAACACTGTTGTGAATCATGCCCGAAAGGAAATAACGGCGGCCGCCACTGGTAATCATAAACCAAACGTGACGTAGCTGAAAGCGTGTCCAATGTTACCTGCCGCTCGAGAAACCGCAAGAAACATGCTACCGATGTCGATAGAATTTCAGCGAAAATTCTACGATGTTCCATTGCGATATTTAAACGCTGGCTGCAAGCGTATTCGGATAGTCAAGTAGACGTTACAGTGTGGTACGCGAAGTGATCTGGTAAGGCGATATACATTTAAATAATACTTGAAATTTTAGTGTTTGTTGTATTTGAAGTGAAATAAAGTTAAGTTTGATAATTCAGTGTAGTCAATTATTAGTGAACCCACAGGGAAAAACGTAACAATACATAACTCTCTGAACACAAGATAAATCATCGCCTGGGGCATATAAATTCAGAAACAAAGAAACAGTTCCTACCGAAGGAACAGGGAATTAACATAAATAAAGTCTGGCTCCCTGCACCTAATTTTGCACTCGTATCAGGCTAGTTAATTCAACCAATAGGGACGAAGTCAAGTCCACTTTCAATGGAATGAAAACTAGATTCCAAGACTTATGAAAACGAGCTAGTATCTGCTGTGAGGACTACACTTTGTCTGTTGCCTCATTGCCTTTGATAATGTTTTTCGCAGTCTTTAACGAAACGGCCAAGAAATCCGGAATATAACTTTAATTCTGGCCGTGAAAGTTTATACTTTTTGAGTGCGACTGGAAGTTCAGCGTTTGAGCTGATCAATATCATCTAGGTAAAATGTATTGTAAAATCTGTTAACCCGCTTAACTTAAACCAACTAGGCGAATGCCTATACATGTGGCTATTGATGACGATGCTTTCGTCATATAATAGTGAAAGAGAGTTTTTCGTACTAATAATATATGGTGTGAATAGTAAAATATTGTTTTTCATACTAAAAATATATGCTGTGATTTTTTAGAGTAATATGTACTTCATTTACAAGTATTCTTGATAGAGAAATATTTCTTTGTTTCTTACATAATAAGATGAATAATTTAACAAGTTATCTGTGGTCAAACTTCATACATACCCAGTGGCTTATGTAAAAAGGGTGGAACCCGATACCAAAAAGTCCAGATGGCTTCTATCGGATACATTTGTGGCGTGAATGGAACAGCTAAACTGATTCAAGGGAGCAGAATAGAAAAATATTTCTGTCAATGATATATTTACTAAGAATCTCAACTTCAAAATGAAGTATGCATTTGTGTGACACATACGAGTCCAGCAAAATTTCCGATTCTCTTTCAAATAATTACTGGATGTCGTTCATAATGTGCAAATTCTCTTTAACAAAACATGATAAAATGATAAAATGAAAGTCAGTGGTTTCAATTGGATAACCCCGCTGATTATTAATATGTTATTTCATTTTTACGTTTAACGTTAAATTAATTACGAAAATCCTCCTTACTATTTCACACATTACTATGAACTAGATTATGAGCTATTCAACTAAAGTTGATGTATGGTTCAATGCTTTCAAAGAATGATAAAAACAATTAATTGGTCGACAGTGTCTGCGTCTTTCGCAGACATGATAACATAATGTCATACCTCAGCTTTCGTTAAAGAATAGGTTAGGTAAGGTCCAAAATGAGTGGGTCTATTCGACCCTCCACCGCAACCCGCAAGGGTTTATTGTGGCTCACACATATTTACACTAGACCAAATAAACCCAGCTTTTTAACGAAGCCGATCAGTTTGCATGGTGAGTGGTCTTTCGGGTCAGATGGTTAGAGTACGGCTCTGCCGAACTCTAAAAACATGATTCAGTCCCCAGGGGGGCAGGCACAAAGTATGTGCTCTGCTGTTTCATTTTACAAACAGAGGCGACACACAATGTCTTCCGACGGTCCGAAACTCTGCATATGATGATTCAAATGACAGTGACCTGTAAGAAGGCCTGTTAGACATCGTAGTCCAATAACTGTTTGGTATCAAGCTTTGAAGGGTGAATAAACGCCTTGGAGTGAGCCAATCCTGGAAGATTCTGCCAGAAGTCCATAAATCTTCTTGCCATCCAGGTGTCGTCGTTAAAGAGTAGCACAATCAACACAACAGATTCATCTAATTACATTCTGTCCTGGTTTTTTCATGAACTTTTTCTAAAAGTATCTAGCCAAACAACATATCGACAACACATAAGCTTTGGAAGCAAGAGGCACATTACCTAATCGTTTTTAATGGGCGAGTGTCAACCCGCTAACATCGCAGGGGGTGATCCACACCGCCTCCTCTTGGCGGGGGCGTGAGGGCACACTTGTCTGAAGTAGAAGTCACTTTGCTACTCTACCCTTAAGGTAGAGGTACTCATGAAATGTAGACGTGTAAATAGTTCATTTTAATAAAAATATTTTTGCTTTTGCTTTTTTGATTAATCTAATAACTGCTCCATGAATCGACAAAAATGTTTCTGAGGCATTCGTTGTCTTTTTTTCATATCTTCACAACAATAAACATTACTCATTTTTCTGACTCGGAGTACAATCACCGTATGTCACTGTCAACATTTCAGGTTTTTTTGAACACCTTATTTATTTTTTATCACAATAACGTTGCAAGCAGCAATGCGATGCGATAGCAGAAAAATGCTGAACACGCAAAATACTTCTAAATGTTATGCCTGTCACAAACAAACTTAACATGCTAAACAGCCGAAAATGTGAACATATGTTCGAGACAAGTGTACCAAATAAGAAAATCGCTAATCGAATATGCGTATCCCGCGAAATTTGAACATTCACCTTGTTTTTTGAACAATATTCTACATGTTATTCGAGTTGTTACAAAAAAAATTGTTTTGTACTTTTTGAAGAATTAGAATGAAGCAATTAGAAAATCATACTTCTGCATTATTTTTGATCGAATATTACCATTGTTATCCGTATAGAATTAAGAAAAGGTTAATATTTTTGGGAAGTATGATCATCCAGAATCCGAAAAAGTAAGTTATTATGAAATTGAACAAGGAGCTTGTTTCATGCTATTGAAAATGATACTGGTTTGCTTATAGACTGATGGAGTTAGAGGTATATTATACTTATTGAGCTTAATCGATCCCAATACCTCTTTATATTTGCAGAAAAAAGAAAAATTCGAGTAGCAAGAGTTTAAATTGGCCGCATGTCTGTTGAACAATAAAATTGATCGTCTCCACAGAGGTGTTGCCAAGTGCCAATTATTTTAACAAAAATACGAAATTATGAAACATAAAGAGTACATTGTCTCATACATTCCAGAAAGATAGCTGACTGAGTTGTAATATGGCTGATATATAACGTTGAATTTCTTATTTTTGGTGGGTGGCATGAATGCATAATTGATTTATTTTATTAGAATTTATGAGCCTTCGAGAACCATTTGAAAATATAGCTCGTTAAATTCTATTCAGAACCATGGTTTTCGAGTACATTTTATTTCATATGGATGATTTTTCCATAAATTAAACGTTAACGGGTCATATACACTTCCGTTATTAAAATTTCGGAGATATTTCAAAAATAACATTTTTATTACGTTTTGTGTTATTCTCCCTTCCAATGCATTTCTTACACTTTATTCTTAGTGATTAATTTTTGGCTTTCTACTACTCCATCTTGATACAAAAAAAGAATAAGGGAATCTTCAAAAGAAAGGAAGGAAGTAATCAATTTGAAAATAAGTTACTCTATATATGAATGTGTAGATCATGCAAAGAAGTAACTTTCAGACACAAACTGAAAAAAAGTCCTCCTGAAACAACTACTTTCATATAAATATTGAATTACACGAAAAAAAAAATTCTTTCGCTACAAATACTTCTATATGAACACTGAATTATACAAAAGATACCGAGTTTGTATTTCAAACATTCGTTGTGGAATAAAAATCAAATATCATTCACACGAGTTCTACTTTAAATGAATGGTAACAAATTGCACTTACATGGAACACTGCCATCCTCACATATATACATATATGTTTCGCCTTAAGACACTTGCCCCAAGGCTGGTCAGTACCAAATTGGATAACATTATAGAAAATACACACAATCCATTCATGAATTACAATTTTTTATGTCACGGAATAAGCTTGATCTGCTTATGTCATCGATGACATCGTAATGACATTCATTCATCTATTTGATTTAATCCCAGCCAAGAGGAATCTTATTTGAATTGAAGGGGTTATATTTTTAGGAGTGATTAATTTTTGGGAAAGAAAGTTTTTGGCTTTGTATCAAGATGGAGTAGTAGAAAGCCAAAAACTTTCTTTTGTATTTTTCCTGTTGGTCATTCGAAAAAGAAGCGGGACTAGGCTCATGACGTCACAGGTCTAGAAAATCCTATTTTTAATAATTAATCACGATAAAACAACACTATTTAGAGAGCTGAAAAAAACTACACTATTTTTCAATTTGAAATTACTACCAAATGAACTGTAAACAGAAAATCATGAAACAAGCCCATTGTAGAAAGGCCAAACTACTGAGTCCGTACCTTGTATTAAATAAAAAAAAATCTCAATTTTGTTCCACATCTGTTCGAAATATTGATTATTTCAAACCCTAAGTTTGAATAGATCTGACCGTGTTATAGACCTCCCCTATATCAAATTCAAATGTAAGGGGTTCAATGTATTTCTTTTTACCAAAGTGTTCATCGTTCGGATTAAGGATGGATTATGGAAGATTATGTTACATCTCTATTTAATTTTTGTCTAAACCTGACAGTTGAAATTCCGAGATTTATTTTTAGATAGGGTGGCAATTAGTTTTGAGTGATAGGATGTTGAGACAAGAGAATAGTCTCTAATCCCCGGATATTATTTGTTAGTTTTAACAGCCTTCGTCGTAGATAGTGAGTCTCATCAACGTTTCCTTCATGTAGAATTTGACTATTAATACCAGCAACATTCAGTAAGGAATAAAAAATTACCATAGGCCATCATTTTGTTTTTATTGCACAATTATAAGAGGAGCACAACTTCTACATCTACTACAGCCACACCACTTTTGGTTTGGTTATAAAATGTGACAATTTCCGGTTTAGTTTTGTCTTTTGATTCAGAATCTATTGCATCATCATGATGCATACTGGATACTAAAAGTATAGTTTAATTTTTTTTGGGTACATAAGACACTAATGTTGCTTCCCCCCGAAAACCAAAAACATTGATGAAAATTGGTGAAACTCCAATTCTATTTTTTTTTTACTGTGCCAGCTATGGTTAATTTATAGTCTTTTAGAATATTGAAAACCAAACTGAAACTTGTAAACCAATTGTCTATAGTGATATTTCGTCCTGTTCCATGGATAGAAGAGGACAATCTTGTAACAATTGCATCAGAAATATTTGTAACACAATATGGGCCCTCAGGTTGTTGCTCAACATAAACTTCCAAAGCTTTCATATAAAACATTTTCGCATCAACCATGGCAAATATTTTTATCCCGTATTTATTTGGTTTGGAAGGTATATATTGTTTAAAACTGTAACGTCCCTTAAAGGCCTCCATCTTCTCATCGATAGTAACATATTCAGATGTAGTATATGATTTTTTACAATTTTCATTGAATATTTGAAAGAGCTCTCTAATAGGAGACAGTTTATCAGTTGCTATTCTTTCCGCTCGTGAGTTTTTGTTATCAAATCTAATACAGTTCAATAAAAATTTAAATCTGTTCATAGACATTGTCAACCTGAAGAGTTAAATTCCCGTTCCGTTTGTACTCTATAACTGTTTGGTGTTCAACCGGCCACTTTTATTAACACCAGCTAAATAAAGGAAGACCAAGAAGAGCCGAAATTTCACTTGTATTGGTCGGCTTTGCATCTCTCTCTCTCTCTCTCTCTCGAACATGTTTGATTTAGAAGCTATGAACATATTAGTATTATCGACAATTACTTCAATAATATCGTCGCTGAATAAACGTTTCCAGCATTCCATAGGGCTTGTTTTTCCTTTTGAAATGACTGTGTTCCAAGAAGGTTGGATACTATATTGTGAGATTTCGTTCTCACAATCGTATTGGAAGGCAGTTTTCACCACTTCATATTTTCTTTATCTTTAGGAGCCTTACCCAGATAAAAAAGTTTTTCCATACAATATTCTTCCATAGTATCATCGCCATCAGATAAATCTTGCTCCGATTCGGAGTTTTCTTCCCGCCGCTCAAATTCATCAAGATTTTCATGTATATGTTCATCATCACTATCGTTCCATTCAGACAAAATATCGGCTTCTTCCATAAGGCGTTGTAGGTGACGTTGTTCCTCCTCATAGGATGTCATTTTATCTATTTATTAAAAATCATTATTATTCCTTAATTGTATCGATTTATAAAAACAAAAACCTTACCAAATCCAAAATAATAACCGTTTATTTTACGACCACGAGTACCCGCACTGTATCTGAGAGATCCCACTAACTTTTCATGAGACTTGAAATGCTAATACGGTATTAATGTGTGCACAGGGTACCTAGACCAATTACAGAAAGCTACTGAAAATCACCGATCATAATCTTCGCAACTCACCGAGAATTCCTGAAGAATTTATTGTGGCGATCTCTCAGATCAGGTGCGGGTCCCGGAAGGTTAAACCCATTCTTGATTACTGTAGCTCGACCACTTCGGGGCTCATCTTCGAGGCTAAAATCTTCGGAACGAAACGTCGCCATACCAACGTCGAACAGTGCGTTCAAACACTATAATTGCCAAATGCCTGGTAATGTTTCGATAGCAACTTGGTTCAATTTGAGTTCGTGGAGAAAAATTGGCCGAAAATCCCTGAAAAGAGGCACAAAATTACCACTAGGAAAAATGTACAGCATCAATATATACAATTAAAAATTCTTGAGATATAAAGCTACAAAAACACATGACATTAAACGGGCAAAACATTTGAAACAACCTGATAATAATTTATTCATAATTAAGTTTGTGAAGTTCAATTTGCATTTGCAAGATGTATATCTCATTCAAATACATTCCATTGAATTCTCATAGCGGAAGTGGTTTGTTTGTGACTCGTTTAGGCTTTTAGAGAATATTGAAACATTCTCTTGTCTCCTGGAGCCAAAGAACGGACGGGACGGAGGATTGAAATATTGTTCCTGTTCAAGCTCGTGGGCAATTTAGCCTGCAATTATTCTTCGACTTAATTATGACCCGCAACTTTTTCTTGATTTATTACTTCCCACGTAAAACTAACAAACGAACCAATAAATGAAACCATGGTTGTTGTAACGCCTTATTATGGGTAATAGTTTTACTTGTAGACTAATGATTTATGATCCTAATGAACTTAGAATGATTCCATCATTTTCGCGTCGTGACCGTTCACTGTCAAAACATTTTCATTAGTGAATGAGCTCTGTTGTTTAAAGTCTCAATCAGGATTTTATCTATCAAAATGATTATTCACATCAAAACTGTACATTTATTCCTGACTAGGCGTTTCTCCAAGTAGGTGTTAACAATAGAAACTAAAATGATGATCCCAAATTGGTTGTAAAAACGCGCGTCGAGTAGAGTGTTACAGTTCTGGTTTTTCGAAGAATTTTTTGTTTCATTTTATTCAAAGAATAGGAAGTCACTTGTTTTTGCAAACGTATCCCTTTCCGTTCTTCCTGTTTTTTTTTCTTAAAAATTATATTGGTTGCAAAATTATGATATGGTTCTGAAATCATTATTACTTATTGATTCCGCCATGTTATGGCGAATACTTGATTTGATTGGATTTATATTTCAGTAGAATATTTTTTGTCTAATTACTTCATAAGGATCTTTTTATTTCATTTCCAATAGGAAACTTGCGTAAACATTTAATCACGAAAATTACAAAAGATATCATTGTAAATTACCAAATTAAAATTATTTTTGAAATGCTATTCGTTCTATAGAAAGAATTGAAGTTTATTGAAAATTTTAATTTTGTCACGTGACCAAAAACACCTAGCCATTGGATGTGACGTCATACTGTATTTAGCCAGTCGCCATTCCATTTATGTTGAACTGTTTGCGTTTGTTGGTTCGAAGTTTCTGTTGTTTATTGTGATATTTCTGTCCAAATCCGCGGTTTTTACTGTACTTGGTTAATTTTACACAGTATCATTTACTATTAAGTGTGTAAATTCGAACAAACATGACCGACGACGGATTTACAAAAGGTCAATCCGATAATCTGCCAGTTGTTGATATGTTTATGGTATCGAAATTAATTGAAAAATTTGAACATTTTTCTCTTGGTGAATTACGCGGAGTTAAATAGACAAGTAAGTAGGTACAATTATTATTTGTTGTAAGTTTAATTACTATGAATAAATCCTATGTACCTCTGTTATAAAAAGTTAATACTCGTATTATACTTATGTTAAGTGGGGTAAAAGCCGCGGCAACAGCTGGTGTAATAATTATCTACCTTATAAACTAATTTCATAATATATTATGCAACTTCAACTTTTTTGATTTTTAATGTTTATCTTTTCTTCACCTTGAATGTCAAGGAACACCACAACTATTTGACAATTTTCATCCAGAAAGGAAGAAATGAAAATAACGATTTCAATATCAAATTCACAAAATTTACTGTACGACTTGCGATTGTTGAAAAAATGGTATTAGGAAACGTAATTGTAATTGCGGAATAGCACTCTTTGTCTCTTTCCTGTGCCCGGTAATTCGCATATCGTTATGCTATATGATTGAGAAGAATCACTTAACATATTGAAATGCAATTTTAAACCGTATCTTTTAGAAATTAATCATAATTCATTACACAATTGTTCAACCTATATTATGGTCATTTTCTTTAATTGTTCCATCCTCGAATAGCAATTGCTGTTTGTAATGTGTGAGAAACATGTTATTTTTTTACCATTAGTTGGAAAGTAGGATTCACGCATTACGAAGATCCACTAAAGAAATAAACGATCGTGAAGTGTTTTTTTTTCTTTTCGCACAAGCGAAAAACGAATACTTGTTACTTGGATGCAAATAAAACGACTTGGAAGTAATTTCTCGTTGGGGTATAGTATTTCTTTTGTGAAATTTTCGTTAATAATTTCGATTATAGAAAAAAATTATATTTTTCAATCAAATACGATTCAAAGTTGGCCGAATTTTGTAAAAAATCAAGCAGAAATTGAGTATTTTTTATGTGATGGATTGCGTTTCACTCTCCTGAAAAAAATATTAATTTTGACAAATAAATAGTGAGTAAATGAAACTGGTGTACCTAAGTCACTTTATTTTGAATACATAATTGACTTTTTGTGACAACAGTTAAAAAATGTAAGTTATATATCTCATACACTCACATACACAGGGCTATTCAAATTCGTTTCTGTACATGAGGATTTCGTAAACGATAAGAGATAGAGTGTCGGTTAAATTGTGGCAAAGTTGCGTATTTTAGAGACCTATTCAATGATGTAAAAAAATCGAATATACCTCTTTTGGTTCTGGAGATATACAAGAAAAACAAAAAAATCCGATTTTATTTGTTTGCCTATATCTTCTTCATTCACAGATATATTGAAAATCTGTCCACATTTTGCTATTGGCACTTGATGTGGGTTATCAGAATATATCCATGAATCTTCTATATAGGGTGTTATCTGACTTGGACCACCCTCATCTTTGAAATTTTAAATACGGACCTGTATTTTTTGTTGTAGTTTCTGGATCGTACATGTTCACTTCATACTGAGAAATAAAATTTTATTTCATATTACGGGATGTTTCCGTATGATTATAATTGGGTGAATTATTCCCTTTCAAATTACGGCCCTGGAAATTGGTTGACTGAGTTAAAAAAACATAATAGCAACTTTCACGTCTCCCTACGTACCATAGAGTTTTAGGAAAGTTTTCTTTTCATTTTCAGGTACCATTTCATATTTCCATTGCTCTGAGCATTTTCCACAATGAACTTCGAATAAGAAAACCTTTTATGATTATCTGAAACATATCTTCAACAAAAATATATTATATTGTAACGAATCTGAAGCCGGCCCTGACCGTTCTCAAACCCCAAACGGTAGGAATGCGATCGACAAAACCGTAACGAATAG